>JAAVTS010000210.1:93218-107734 GCA_022845575.1 Baylisascaris ailuri | reverse complement strand
TCACAAATATTTTATGCAAATGCGCTTCGATTCGTGATCAGACGATAGAATTTTTTGGGAATCCTCGTTTCATAAAATTTAAATTAACTCAAGTGCAATTGAGAGTTTTTTTTCTCTTAATTAAGATCTCCCTTTAGCATCAACCTTTTTGTTTGGGTTTTAATTCATAGGCGTAAGTAATCGTCAATTGGAAGTGCTTGGGTTGCTGTTTTTCTCTTTTTTTTTCTCTCCCTTCCTGTTGTCATTGCTCGTAAATGGCGTTTGATTAATGAGCATTCGCTGTTTCTTCTATTATTGTCATTATAATTTCGACCTCACTCATCTTTCTTTCGTCAAGCACATGTACTCTTTGATAAAACCTCTTATATTAATAAACTTTATTTAATTTTTTTAATTTTAGTTGTGTCTTGCTATTAGTCAAAT
Source organism: Baylisascaris ailuri (assembly GCA_022845575.1). Classification (NCBI taxonomy): domain Eukaryota; kingdom Metazoa; phylum Nematoda; class Chromadorea; order Rhabditida; family Ascarididae; genus Baylisascaris; species Baylisascaris ailuri. The sequence continues at coordinate 107,311 of JAAVTS010000210.1, read as the reverse complement.
AGCACGAGTTGTGTTATAACGTGCTGCCACTTAAATAGCACGACTTGTGTTATAATGTGCCGCTGTATCTGCCATAATCAAAGCAGGAGATATTCGCAACTTTCGACGTGTGAGGGAATTCTAATATGAAACTTGGACTCAAGATAAAAGGTGTTAAAAGATCGTATGCCTGCGGCATTTTTGCGAAATTGGATTTTTTTTTTCTTTTAGTGATTATTTAGGATTTAGTTAATTGTCCTGAAAGGCCTTGCTGTCCCTCTTTTAGCCGAATTTATAAGGCGGGCTAAATGATCGGTTTATTTTAAAGTTGCAACAGCGACTCGGAAGCACACATCAAAGCAAACCGATCGAACAATGTAAGCAAATTTCACTATCTTTTTTTTCGCTTTTACACGCTATTTCTCAACATCTTTGCTCTCTCTCCCTCTCTTTATTTCTCTGTCTATCCTCCAGCTTGCATAAATTTTCGCTTGATTGGATTTATGTTTATATTTAGAGGTATTATTAGTAAATGTTGTTTGCGAAATGGAATGATTTTTTCGATTATTTGAATATTTGCGGACGTTTTCGTAATAATCAAATCTAAGGAGTAACTCTTTTTATTTGAATAAGGAGCATTAGAGTTTATATCTGTATATTTTATAAGGGAAAGGGGAAGGGCGGGTTAATGAAGAAGAGGTTTAGAAGAATTGTTCACTAAAGGTGATTTATGTAGAAATGCGTAACTTTCCTTTCATACCTATATGGGAATATGCGGTTTTCGATTATGGTGCGAGAGAATAACCTTATGAGGGAATTCAGCTGGAATAGTAATATGTGAATCTCGAATGCCTTAAATAGCATGTTTTGAGCTCGGCGCGTTTGGGACGGTCGTTACCCGGCGATATGAGGAGGAAACTGACGAGGTAAATATTGCATGAGTAAATATATTAAACACTAATATTTCACATCTAACATTGTGAGTGTAAATGTTGTTGACTTGCTCACCTATATGCAGAAGAAACTCGATCTTTAAGAATTTAGTAATCCTTTGTTTCCGTTTCTTTTAGAAGTTTATAGGGGAATTCGTTTGGCAATCTTTGCGAAGATTTTACCGATGGATTTAGGATTACCATATATCTCTATATTTTCAAAAAAGAAAGCATATATTTTTTGATTACTTTTTCGTTCGAATTTCTGCATTATTTTTGTAAATAATTGTGGTAATTAGGTATAGGTGAAGGTAAAAGTATAGGTATAGGTATAGATGGGCTTGTAAACGTGTATATGTCATATGCTTGCAATGTGATAAGCGGCAAACATGATTTCTCGAAAACATTACAGAATCGTTGTGAAAAGTTAAGAATATTGGCGTTGACTTACCTGCACCGATAAATTTTTATTATGTTGCTGTGAATAATGTTTCCTTATAAACTGTACCCTACTCACCGCTTGCATCTCTTATAGAGGCAATCATCACTTAAGAAATGTAATTATTTATTCGTTTATTTAATAACTAGTAACGTTGTTTTACAATTTAACACAGCTGTTTATGCATGCCATAATTCGATTTGTCATGAGACATATTTATATGGTCTTTCATTATTTAATTATAAGTAGATATATTTTATACGTAGATATTCTTGAATATAGCTGTATAAAGAAATCTGCTAATGGGAGAGAATTTATATGACAGACGGCTATACTTGACTTGAATTGTTTCAGTTTCTTTTTGAATGTACAATATCCTCATAAATCTAACATAGGTATCTCGAAGTTACAACTACTGTGTACTCTACATGGTGATATGTACAGGGGATATATTGGTAGAGTCTAGTTTTCATCATATTCCATGAAAATTCGAGGAAAATTTTGAAATTAAAGGGTTATTCTAAAAGATACGGGTAGAATTAAGCCACATTTTCAAACGTTTCTCTCGATCAACTGGTAAAAGTCACTTTCAAAAATTGTTGTTTATTGTGGAATAATAATTAACTAAAGAATATTGAGTATGTTTAGCTTGTTAATTATTGTCAAAAATATTGGGGGGACTATTCGAATATGAGAGTTTATATGATATTATAGATTCATAAGAGAGTCGACTTTTTTTTATTAGGTAATTTTCATATTGTCTCAATCCTTGCTAGTATCATTAGAACTATTTACTGCATCGTCAAGTCAATATGATCTAGAAAATCGTTGTAGTTTTCTTCGAGATTTCCACTGTGCTAACCATTTATCTTATGCAACTTTTTATTGTTGATTGCCTACTGCTGAATATCGTCACTATGAATTAAATTCTACAGGAATGGAACTTTTAATTAATATATATGGGTAAGATGTAATTTCTCTGCTCCGATACCTTTGTGCTGTTGCTTCAACGTGATCGCGATATAAATTTGCTTCCTCAAAAATGCTTAGTGTTGTGTATTGCAAAGGCTACAAAGGCTATATTCCTGTTCATCTTTGAGCAGCATTCCCTCAGATTCCTCTTCATCCTTTGTTATCGTTTCATCGTTTGTTATGGTCAAGTAGTTTCACCTTTCCTTCCACCTTATCTAATTGCTCGATAGATTTGCTCCGCAATGTTTCCCGTCAGGGTTTACCCCCTTTCCATCTGTCGAACGGCTATTTCATGGGAGTTTCTTGGTAAGATCGTGGCATCAGCCCGACTTTTTCTGGCGACATTGGTGAGTGCCTTATTATTGCAGCTTATATTGTGAAAGTGTTCTAATCATCCCAGTCTATTACTGTCTTTGATGAAGAACTGCTCAAGGTTGATGAGGGCTGTTCTTGATTTATCTAGAAAAACAATCTCGGAGCAATAAGTCGTAAATTCATTGTTTCCCGATTCATACTTATGGGATATTTTGGAGAAATGCATATGGAATAACGGCCACTCTCTTGTTGCATAAGTTGCAAACATTCCTCTTGTTTGAAGCTTTGCTTACTTGCCCAAAATTTTATAAAATTCATCACGCTTTTACATAGTTTGTTCGAGTGAGTTTGTTATTGGTAATTTTAGTTATTTTTCAGTGAACAGCTTTTTTTAATTTCTGATTTTTCGGTAAATTCTAACTTTTGAGGGTATATCCATCTTTCAATATGTTTGAGCACTTGTTTTTCTTGTTCGTTATGTCTAATACTCTTTGTTTAACATCATATTAACCCACAGGAACACAATAACCAATGTTGCGTCCAATGTTTTATCTTCTAACTTCCGGTTCGCTTGTTCAATGTCCTGTTTGTGCGTCGTATTATTAGCTGTTTCAGTATAAGCGTCCTATTGAAATCATATATCATTAGCATTCGAGGTTTCTCCTTAATTAAGTTGTTTATGCTCATTTAGTGCATAAATCAGAAGCAATTTTTAGTTGATTTATTAGCTGTATGCTGTGATTGTTGAATGATGTTGAATAAAATTATCGGAAATTAGCGCTACAATAAGGGATAGTTTCAAGTTTTTATTTTGGAAGTATTCAAATAGCTCTTTAGTTTATGTCCGTTTGACTTGTTGAATTTCGCTGAATTTTTACAATTAGTTTAGCTGTTATATTTACGCTTTGATTCATGCTACTCGGCCGTAGCATTCAAAATTTGAGTTATTTGTCTTTTAGGATTTAAGTTATTTGTCTTTTAAGCTTTAAAAAAAGCTTCGAAAGTTTTGGATTATGAAGCAACAAAAATATGGGAATATAGAAGAAGGTGTCGTGAAGGATTATTTATTTATTTATTTATTTATTTATTTATTTATTTATTTATTTATTTGTTTGTTTATTTATTTATTTATTTCAAAACCGTAGGCGAATGGAGCGTTCGTTTGATTGGTTTTTGACAAACAAATTGATCACCTATTTCATATGTAAATCAAAGATCGGATGTTACTTGTGTGTTTGTAAATGATAAAATTCCAACAATCTAAAATGTTAGTTGATAGTTCGTTCACTATTCAAAAATGAAATTTCAGTATGGGCAATCTTTGCTTTAGTTAGATAAGTAAATTATCTTTATTATCTGTAAGTAATGATGTGATGAAGTAAAAAAGGTGAGTAATAAGATAATTGAGCGACGAATATTGCTAAAAAGAGAAATGATTTTAGAATAGCTATATTGAGAAAATTCACAGTTGTATGAATGAAATTTTTCGCGAAAAATTTGCAATTATAATGGAAAAAACGTGAATAATTCCCCATCCAACATTTTTTTTTTCTTTTGCATTTGCTTTTTATGTATTGATAGTGCGCAGATTTGGATAAGGTGTTCCTGGCTGAGGTAGCCTAGAAATTTCTTAGGGGAAAAATTTCATAATGCAGAGGTATTAAATGTTTTTCTTTTTAAGTATCCAATCCTAACATTTGCATGTTTTTTTAGCGAAAAAAAAAAATTCACATTTCAAAAGTCCATCTCCTAACCTCTCATACTCTCCCCTATTTATTTAATTCCCATACCATCATATTTTTAAAGTAGCGTTATGTGAATATTTTTTGCTCGTAGAATGCAGCTGTTCTCCACTCTTGTAATAGTATTTTTGGCACCCGCACCGATTAGATGTTGCTTTCACGCTTATTAGAAGCTAGAGTGTGTCCTTGTTGATGTTTATTTCTCTCAAAAAAAAAAAAGTGTATCGTTTCTCGTAAATAAAAACGAGTTTTATTTATAGAGAAGAGATGATGAACAAGGTACATGTCGATTCGATTCATTCGGAACGAAGCAATGGTGCAATCAGTCGAACAAGCGTAAAAATCGACGATGATGAGAATCAATTGACAATTAAACGAAGAGCCATCGATGAGAAGCCTTCAGTGGCGGTGATTTTCGATAAAAATCCAACATGTTAAGAAAATTTTTTAATGGAAAAATGAGCTATTTGGAGTGGTGAGCGCATATGTTGTAATTGAATTGATCTCTTATAATCTCGTAGAAGCAAATCATTGATGCAATAGAGTTCGTGATCATTGATGCTTATTCCTACTGAAATAATGCGGGGAATAGAAAAAGTAGCATTGCAAAACATAGGGATATTAATCTAGGACAATTAGCGAGGAAGGTTCTTCAAAATTTTCCATCTGCAATTGCGATTGGGAGAATGATTTCTGGGAAACTAAAAGAAAATGATGATATAATAATCTGGTAAATGTGATTTGAAAATACGTATAATTATAGTCTCGATTGAATATCCCCGTATATTTATAATTTATGTTCACAGATGCTTATATTAATGAGCTAATGTTTCGAAATTTGAGAGGGAAGATTAGATGATATGTAGCACTTGACGAATTTTTTTAAATTGAAAATTAATCGATTTGATTTTCTCTTAATAAATCATAAATAATTTAAATATTTCATCTTTTTCATCAGGAGAAGATTGGTTAGTTATTCAAACTGTTCGCTTCTTTTTATTTTAATCAACATTTTTGACTTTTTCATTGAAATTTTTCAATTGTTCAAGTGAATCTTTATTACATCTTTTTATTTTTTAAGAGAGAGAGAGAGAGAGAAATTGACATTACGTTTTTTTAGAGCATGATAAACGATTTATATTTAATTCAATTGATTTGAATTGGGAAGTTGATGTACATAAGTAGATGAAAGAAATTTTAGTGAAACATGCTGTACAGACACGGACATGCGCAGATACAGACAGAGATTGCAAGTTTTGCTCCGGCTGTTTACAGTATTTCAGTTTAAAAACGCTATTAGTAATTAGTCGTCTTAAATAATGGTGATCTATGAACGTTTGCCCATAAATGAACTTGCCTGTATTTGCTTGCTTTTTAGCACTTTACTTTTTATTATTGAATGTCGTGAAAGATTTTTGGTGTATTTAATGAACGACCGCTCAAATTAATGCCTCTGCTTATATTTTTTTCGATTGTTGTATTAAATACAAATGTAAATGTTGTATTGTCCCCTGGGATTGGTTCGCTCCCTGGGATTAGGATTAGCTACCCCACAATTTCGTTTTGCGCTGAGGAAATGCAGAATTTTTGATTTATCCTGAAATATTTTTTGGGTTCTTTCTTTGGAATTTCTTATCATTGGGCTAAAATGTTCGCCGAATCTGGCGTACAGTCACGGATGTGACTTTGTAGTCGTAAAAAGTGGAGCCGATTGCTTTATATAACTCCAAAAATTGAGTCGTCGACGGATCAATTCGAAACATTGTAATAGAGTAAATGCCTAGAATTTTTGAGGCAGTCCTCTAGATAGACATTCTTCGAATTATCTAGATATTCTAGATAAATTTGAGATCCTATGGTTTGGTTTTGTCAGTCGTTTTGGTTTGATGTAAAAAACGGTTATTTTTATGTTGAATTTAGTGGTTATAACCACTGCGTTACCTTATCATGGAATTAACTATGCATAAAGATTTCATAAGAGTTGCAATAGTTAAGCAGATTCATTAATCTACGCGTAAAGTGCTCAGAGATTGCGGTTTTTTATCAACCACAGATCGTTTTAAGGACTCTTTTTAAACCATTTCTTGCAGATATTATTACCTTTAGAGATAACAATTAGAGATAGTCTACGATTGTAGATCTGCTAAGCGTTTCGTCAGAGTTATCCATCATATCAATCAAAAATTTATCTGCAAATATTCATGCAAAACTTGATTTACCATATCGATCAAAAAATTTTTTTAGGTGCAAAACATTTTAGGTTTTTTCAGTTCAGAAATTTCGTGTATACGGCAAATGCGTAAAAAACGATTTCACGAGCAGTAATCTTAGGTTGTTGCAGCATGAAATGTTCAAGCATACACAACTAGAAAAGTGAACTTTGCAGCATGTAAAGGTGCGAACAGCGCACGATCTATGCAGTGGATCTTTTCAGTACAGTCATTTATGGTTATTCTATTACCGGTTACCGTATGACCACAAAATATCCTATATGGACTGTGGTTTATGATTCACAAGGTTGAAGAATCTGTTCAGCTCGAGATATGAATGAATCTTTCCATTATCACTCTAAAATATATTTGTGGAGCTTATTCGATTTGTTGTTGTAACTGAAGAGGTGTCATGACTACCTATCATTAAATTATCGAGGAATGATTGCAGTAAAGAATTATTTTATTCGAAGAATCAATGAAATAGTTGATATACTCGACAAAAGGTACTGTAAACAATGAAGGAAACTACTCACTTCTCACTTAATATTTTTAGCCATGAAGTGGTCTATCCACTAACAAAAATTAAACAAAATCAACAGCATATATACAGCATGATTGTTAATAATTACCGCTTTATGTGTATATATGCTCATTTGTATCAATAAATCGATCGTCGCCATAATTATTGATTAGCATTCATTTAATCGAATGATTGATTAGATTCATCATAGTAATTGAACTTTCCTATTTATTAAAATTTGAATAAAAATTTAGTTTTACTCAATAAATCTTCGGTGGCTAATCGATGAGTATTATTTTAAAAGCAATTTTTTTTTTCAGCTTTTTAATTTAGTGAAATTTATTTCATTATGGATCACTTTATTCCTCGAAGATTTTAGCGAAATACGCGCAAAATTTGAATATTTAATTTATGTCACATATGAAAATATTATAATCCATTCGATTTAATGAGCAAATAAGTTATCTCATTCATAGAGAAATGATTAGATACGGTTTAGAAGACCGGTTTCTTTTGTAAGTGATCGGTGGATAAGATCGTCTTGTGGTAAAGCGATCTAATTTTGGGGTGGTATATAAAAAAAAAAAAAAAAAACTTGTTTAAAACGATCTTTCTAGTTAAAACATGTTATCAACGTATAACGGAAGCATTCGTTAGTGCCAATAAAAACGACCGAATTGCAATTCTTATCGGTCACAACGAAACTAGTTTTATTGCACAAAAACAACGGCATCTATGAATTGCGGCGAAAAAATATGCAGCCAGCTGTCATCTATATAAACGATAACCAAAGAGAGATATAGATAAGAGTGTTAAAAGATGCATGAGGCTAGATTGGTGGTGATCGTTGCGGCGGCATGTAGTACATTTGCGATTATTGCATGTTTGCTTGTTGTACCATCGCTTTATTATAAGATCAATGAAGTACATGATGAGGTGATCGATGGTGTTCAAGTAGGTTATATTCATTGTTATATATTTTTTGTATTTATTTCATTTTAGTAGTATAGTTTTAGAATCGAGAATAAATTGAATATTCTTGATGAATGAAATAGTTTGCGTAAATTTTTTATTGCAGAATTCATTGATCAACTATTTCAATTGTTAGATTTTTTTCAAAAAAAAAAAAAAAATTGTAGCACTAGTTCACTTACCTATAGAAAGTGAAATCGTTTAGTACGATTTATGCAAAAGGCGAAAAAGGTTAGTCTCTCTCACTCTCGGCTTGTATCCTCGCATCTAGTTAGCTCTACGTACCTAGGTATTTCACAGGTACTATATTTTCGATGAGACTATATTCGCCGAAGTAACATCTTCCTACATCACACTGACCAGATGGAAGTGCTAATTTTTCAACTCATGACATACGCCTTCCTAGCAGCATCTTGCGCTTTTCCATTTGTTATTTTTTTTCGATTCAATGATCTCACTAAGAAATATTTTTTCTCGCTTTTGATGTGGAAAGATGCATCTCTAATTAGGTTTCGGAAGGTGTTTCATCACTTTGTTATCTTACTTGTCTTTTGATAGTTTTCTTTTTACAAAATATTTAAACAAAAGCAACATATATGAATGAGATGAAAATAAATTCTTTAAGGAAACTTTTCTGGGAATTATTATTCAAATAAACGTTCCGGAAGTTCTTGTATTTACTGATTTTAAAAGGCGAAAATCTTGAAGACGAATAGAGATCTTTAATGTTTCAGTTGTTCCGTGCTGAAACCGATTCCGCATGGACGGAGATGATGGACGTTCAAATTTCGATTAGTCCACCAACTAAGCCACGCGAGAATCCCTTCAATAGTTTATTCCGTACGAAGCGTCAGAGTTTCGCCGGTCTTCCATCGTTCTGCCAATGCGATCCCGCTAAGCCAATCTGTCCGCCCGGACCTCCAGGTCCACCTGGACTGCCTGGACAAGATGGAAGTAAGTAACTTGTTTATGTGCCATAAACAACTCTCCAGGTCATGCACGTAGTGTAGGAGTGACTTGAGCAAGAGGAGCGAAACAATTAGAATAAATGTTTAGCGGCCTGAATACTGAAAATTATTTGAACCGCAGCATAGTAATGCAGTTGTCGATCGTCCACTTTAATGAAGTGAATGACTGTGATAGCAACCATTGCCTCTTCTTCCTCAAGGTTCTAGCGGCCCCATCTCTAGCGGTTTCTGGATACCTGGAGTAGCCACATTTATAGGAAAGAGGCACTGTTTATTTCATTCAGTTCATTTCTCAAGGCTCAGAAATTCGCTGTTGCCTAACTTGATGTACTACAAAGTAGCTTCAACTTGCTATTTAATCCTGCTGGGAGGGGAATTATGGAAAGCCATATCACCTTAATTTATACCTTGCTGGAAGTGACAGCCTTTAAAAATGATTGAGTATATTACTTCCATAATTGTTACTTGAATTTAATTTTCTTATATTTTCTCTCTTAGGTGTTTTTTTTAATTTTTCATATTTTTTCGTCATCTATGGATACTTGTATTTTTCCAGTGGGTCGATATTCGAGGGGCTAAAGGATAGGTAATTTCTCTTTTCTTTATTCCTCTTTGCAATTAACGCTTTTTCAGTAGCGGGAGAGTCTGGCGCTTCAGGAGATGACAACACATTTGTCCACGAAACAATCACCTGTCCTCCCCAAGATACTTCCTGCATCAAGTGTCCAGCTGGACCTCCTGGCCCTGTGGGACCTGCTGGAGACCCTGGATTGGCTGGCCCTGATGGACAGCCTGGACCCGACGGCACGCCGGGAGATGTTGGACCCCCTGGACCCCCAGGACCTGATGGAGATGCTGGACCAGCAGGGCCAGATGGGCCAGAAGGGCAACCTGGCGTGCCCGGGGAAGACGGATTTAGGGGACACGGAAACCCTGGACCGAAGGGACCACCTGGAGCACCTGGTCCCGATGGCAATCCAGGAGCCGACGGACAGAAGGGAGCCGATGGATTAGCGGGGCCAGCTGGACCGCCGGGACCAGATGGGGCTCAAGGAGAAGCTGGACAGGACGGCATACCAGGATCGCCGGGTAGTATAGGTCTTCCTGGTAATGATGCGGCCTACTGCCCTTGCCCACCTCGTACTTCATTCTTCATTAGACGTCGACGTGTCTAAATTTCTCTTCTTTAAATATCGATATTTGCCTTTTTCCTCACACTTCAGAGCTTGTCGATATATGTGTCAAAATTTTTGAGAAATAAAAGCATGATCACATCAATGCCATATTTAACATTGTACTTTGGAGAATCTCCAAATGTTTTTTGGGATTTATGAACTCATAGAGGATAGCTATACGTTTACGTGATAGCTTATGTGAACATTAACTATGGAGTGAAATCTTTGTTGACCCATATATGCCTTATCGATTTATAAATAGTCCAGAAAATTGTAAGAGGCGTGAAAAAAAAATACTAAGATATTAAAACACTTTAGTTCTGATACATTATTCATCAACTTTTTTTTTTCTTACAAAAGATATCTATATCTAGATCTAGGCATTCATTAGCCCTCGTCCTCCTTTCCCTCTCCCCTAAAATATCGTCATCGATGAGGAAGACAACAAAGAGGGAGATGATGAAGAGGAAGAACTTTAAAAGGTTTTTTTAAAAATCAATTTTTGAAAAAAAAGACTATTAATGAAGTAATACGGGCATAAAAATAAAGATATCCGGCTCCCTCTCTTCAAAGCGGAAATTCAATCGACTCATATGACTAATGCAATGAAGAAAACCATTAAATAAAAAATATTCGATGAAACCTAATGACATAATTTTAGCCAATCTTTTTTCTTCTGATGTTTTAGTGATGCTATTAAATAATTTTCAACTATTGCTTGTGCGGTACAATATGCACACTATTATAGTCTGCATAATCTATAAATATAGATTGAAAGATATGGAAAGATCACATTCAAGACGAATCAATTGGTAGATTCTTTTCATAAAAGCACATAAAGTTTATTCAATCCTAAGAAAGAAATCAAAAATTAAAAAACAGACGTCCAGAAAAAAAAAAATTACATTAGAAAGTGTTTCAACTCTTATGAATAACGGAGAGATGATGCACCGCTTGTTGTAACAAATGAACTCATAGGCTAAAAAATTGGCAATTTCACTGACAAACAATCAACATTGAGGCACTCGTTAGGAACCCTTTTTGATAATCTCTTAGAGACGTGGAATGGGAATAAGAGCGATACGACGTACATATTGAACTTGAGAAGATTTAAAAAAAAAGAAGTTATTTATGAAATATTGAGCAGGTTCGTGGATAATTTTGTTGATTTTATTCGTCAACGATGGTAGCACGAACTAGATAGGAAGTGATAGGAATGTTTCCCTCAAGATCGAAAATATTTTCATCAAAAAGATTGAGAAAATTCACTACAGTTAATTCGAGAAGTTACAAAATACAATTTTTGAAATGGAAAAAAGAATATTTTGCACTTTCTTGTTTATTTGTTTATAGATACTCTCTTATCCGTATATATACATCTATGAGACAATTGTTTGTTGTTGTTTTTTTTTTTTTTTGAATTTTTACGCATATAAAACATTATAATTTCTTCATCATTCAAGTGCATTTTATTACCATTTTTTTACATAAAGATAAAGTGGCAGATTTAAGTTTGACTTGAAGAACGGAATATGCAAGAATTTGAGTCTAAAATCATGCAAAAAATCTCCTTAATCCATATTTTGATAACCGGACGCATGGATTTCACTGAAGTTCATCGCATTTCAATGTGAAAACGATAAAGTGCAATAATATGAGCAATGTAAAGCCGGTCCTATGATAAAAGTAAGCCTTTCAAACCTTTATCTTTCGCGGGGTTCTCGCGGGGACTCCAAATATTCCCCGCGTCCCTGGGAAATTTTGAGAATTCGGAAACGTCTGAGGAGGGAAGGCTGCATGTAATGTGATGAATCATATGAAAAGCTCCCCTCGACATGAAAAGCTTGTCTGTCACCCCGCCGACCACCATGGAGGATGTGATTCCTGAGAACACATAGTTGTCCAGACGGATGCCCCATCGTGAGTCTTCGCCAACAAGGGCCACCTTCTGTATAGCACTAAAACTACTTACGTTTTTTTTTTCAAATACCGAAAGTAGAGATGACACTATTTTAAGCGTTCAGTAGCTCACATTTTCAGAAAATCTAGCAGAAAAAACTGTCGAGAATCTCAGAAATGTTTCAAAACTTACCTTCTTTACCGAATTAATATAGAAAATTTTCTGCTGCAAAAGAAAATATGCTCAGTATGTTAAGGAAATGGCCATTTTTTGGGAATTCAGGATTCAATTCGATCCTTCTCAATCCAAAGACCACCTCATATTTTCAGACTTTCCATCACTTATGACGTTAAGTTTACAACTTCAAAATATGGAATAATAAGAATTCTTGTTTGCATTATTGTTTACTTCAACATATATTTTTTTCAATTGACAATTGAGGAAATGCAGTGAATACAAATGAAAGAGCCGATCGCTAAAGGTTTCACTGAATCATCCCCATAGAGCATTTAGAGTTATTACGATCTCGTATTGTATTTTATACGAATGCAACACGTTGTTCGTGATCGAGTGCGCCATTGAAAGAGGTGAAGAGGTAAGTGAAGATACTCTATTCAATATTCTCAAACACAACCGACCCTAATATGAGTCCCTAATATGAGTAAGGATCCATTCGTTTTATACTTCCGAGCTAGAGAGATGCCGTTTGTTGTCACTATATTATTCCTTCATACAATTTCCTTCTCACTTCAGGTGAACTTTATACAGCTATACGGCAGATATTTTTTACTTCTTCAGTGAGAATATGAAGGATTGAGGTGAAGTTTGTGGCTACATTAAATTAGGGATGTATATCATTTATCATTCTGACGATTCAACAATTGCGAAAAAAATTCTCTAGCAAAATTCGTCGCATTTTATCATTGATTTTTGTCTCTAATTCTATAAATTATTTAAGAGCGTTGCTTTAAAACAAAATAATAGCTGCTTATTAATGTAAAATACTCCTATGTGTTTAGCAGAAAAATTGTTGAAAAATTATAACGGTGACATAAAATTTCTCAACATCATAGCAACACTTTTCATATTTGGAGCTGGTTTATTTGTGCGAAGATGGAAGTAAGAGAACAACGCAAGCGAGCTGTTATAAAATTCCGTGCATCGAATGTGAACAGCTAAATTTTGAGGATTGGAAGAGCGTCCGTGCCAAGAGGGAGAATTCTTTTTCTAGCCGGATCAGAAGCATATTTTTTTTACATCTTTCTAGATAGTCTAAGCAAGTAGGTAAGTGGTCAAAATTTCGATCAGATTTGATGTCAGTCACCATAGCGAATACCACATCTAAGGCGAAACAACGATCTTGCAACGTTCAAACTATAGATCCTGAGGTCAAACTAAATTAAGCCGATAATTCTATGGTGCGATCCGACGATGAGGACACCTCCGTCAGTAGCTTAAGGATAGATTTGTAGCTATTTTTCACAAACGATAGTGTCACTCTTATAACTCAAAACTTCACTCATTAGAGAAGAGGATGACAAGGGCGGTAAGAGAAAGTGGGAAGAGGATGGGGCATTTAAGGGAAGAGGAGTTCAGTGATAATTGAATTTACTTGCAAATTATCTATTAAAACATCTATACTTTAGTGTACACCTCTGGCGTGTCCTTTCGGTATTGGAGGTTGTTATCCGGCAGCAAGACCATTGATTTGCCCTGTATGCACTGCTGGGTTTTTTTGTGCACCCACTGGAGTGTGCGTATCGAGGGCTAGACTACATTCAGCTCTTACACAAGATGGCAGTTCAGCCGATTTGCTTGAGGATCCAGCAAGCATCGAGGTATGTAAATTGGAAGGTCTCTTCTCATATCGGGGAATGGCTCAGAAGAGGTTGAGATAGGAAAAGTGAAATGCCTTCTATTATGCGTTATTTTGATATATATATATATATATATATATATATATATA
>JAAVTS010000210.1:79864-90578 GCA_022845575.1 Baylisascaris ailuri | reverse complement strand
AAATTGGCCAAAAATGGTCCAGTCGGCCCAATTGTGCTCAAGTTTGACGGTTGAATGTGGATAGCTTCATGCAGTCAGTATTTTTATTAATTGGGCAGCTGCGTAAAATTGAAAAAAACTCCAAGGTCTAAATGAACCAGAATGACGATCACTGTAATTGATACTTCGCTAAAGGTATTTTTACATTTTAAGAGATCAATTTTTCATTATAAAAATAAAACGAAAAATTTTTTTGCCACAGGTTATGATAGCAAATTGACAACGATACTTCAACATGAATAACGTTTAGTGTATTATTTACTTCTTTATATTATTTCAGTATTGTGACCGTGCTGAGTGATCCATTTCAGGTGGCTAATAAAGAATTTCGAACATGTTGTGAATTGGGCACTCTTCCCGATGCTTGCCTTAGCAAATGCTCATATAACGAATATAAGAAGAGAAATGTACGTTTATTATATTGATTTTTTCCTAATACTGTATGACGATAATTTTATAAATGTTACAGTTTTTCGTAATATTTGAATTCACTAAAAACTTTAAAAGTCACGGGCTTAGAGTCTAATATTTGGATTACGATATCTGAATGGTTTCACTAATAGTCGCCGAAAATGGTTTGAAACGGTTAACTTGAGAAAGTAATTTTTCGCATGCGAATCGTTTGTTAAAATCACCTTTGATCGAATAACTCTCTGCATAGGTTTGAACTTAAATATAAGAATTTTATTTGCGAACTTGAGTGGGCTCAATGCCATAGCCATCGAAAAGAAGTTTTCAATTGGCAAAATCGTAAATGCATATCCATGTCCACCTTTCGATGATAACAAGCGTCATTTAAGAATATATCATTGCATCCGGTTTTGAGTTTCCTGAATTCTGGCGCCTTTCATATTTCAGTTTTGGTTATAATTTCAACGTTTAGAAATTTGCTCTCTATTTGCATTGGAATTGCTTTTTTCAACGACGGAGTTTTGTTGGTTTTTTTTGGGTGGGGAGGGTTTAGAAAATTTCTTCCGGTAGAACCATAGCATCGTCATGGGTACGAATATTTTTTCAAACTATTTTTTTTCATAAATAAGAAGCAATTGTCGCCTAATTATTTCGTTTTTATAATATTAGATAATCATTGAGCAAATTGAGTAAGCGGATAGCATTTCTATTCTAACCACTAAAGAAGTAATAAAGCTTTTTTTCGAACTTATTAAGTTACTATTATACTTAGACTAGAAGTCACTCTTGCTTGTTTGGAGATTTGTTTCTACAAAAAAAGTACTTCTAAAGAGTTATCTAATTGTTGCCTTATTCAGGCGCAAAGTATTGCCCTCGGGCTTGATGCATGCCCACCATCAGCGTTACCCATACTACATGCTTGTGCTGCACACCATAGTGATCATAAAAAATGCTGCTTGGAAAAGTCGATTTTCGCCGAATCATTAAACGATAAATGCAGCGAAATTTGTAAAGCGGTAAATTTTTCTTTAATTTTGCAATATTTTCCAACTTTTTTTTTCAGGAATGTAAAACATTTGTTGATATAAATAATTCTAAGAAATTTGCATGATATTTAAAATATTAATAATATTCTAAACTTTTAAAGTGTCGCAAATTTTTATTTATTTTTTTCATCATGTTGCAATGATGCCATTGATGAGTTTAAAAAATTTTATTTATTTATTTTTTTTATTTACACGATTAAAACATATTTCTTTTTGTTCACTCATTTCTATGTTCATCGAATGCTTTATCTTGAGAAACTATTATCGCAAGTCTGCGTATCATTTTCCATCATTAGTCCTTTTTTTTATTATTAGCATAATAATATTAAATAAACTAAAATAACAGAATATGATCGCAAAAGTTTAACTTTTGAAAATGAATCGATAGCAAATCATAACTTGTTTCTCATATATTTTTCAGTTTTCATGAATATTTGAGATTATTAAATCGGGGAAGCCATATTTTTTTCGCCATTTTCTATAAAAAATTCGTTTTTTCAAAGACAAAAAAAAAACTGAACGTACAAGGGGGATGAAAATATAATGAATGTATTACAGTGAGGAGAAGGGGATGAGATGGAGGTTGGGAGGGGTTACACCGGAATAGACAATATATGTGTGCATCAACTCGTTGACTGTTCAAATTCAACAATCTTCCGACGATGTAATTAGTCAACTTAGCTAAGAGTGCTGATTAACCGAATGAATGTAATAATCACTAGAATAATATCCGAACAAATCTCTAGTATTTTTATATGCAAAAATAAAATGAACTTTGTGAGTTACAAATATTGTTGCATTAAAAATATATCTTTCAGAATGTGAATTCGATGATACGTTTGGATATCAGCTATTTACCATGTTTCGATAATTTCGATCGACTCGTTTCCGATTGTTTCAGGGATTATACACTTAAAATTAGTAGCGATTTTTGAGTGATTACCTAAAGTGTTCATGTAGTGTTTATTAATACGCTCAATTATGTTGACCTATGCGAATGATTGGAGGAAATTTATTGAAATTGGATTAATTTGTTGACAAATATATGCGAAGGTAGAAAAAATACTTACAAAATAAATATCACTGAAGATAAGGTATTGCTGAAAAGACACTTGCACGTATGAAAGTTTTTTTTCATTTGTAGAAAACCTGTTACTAGCAGTGGATATTATAGAGAAACCATTGCCACTTATCATAAATTTGCCTTGAAAAATGTTATTGATATGTTGAGAAATCTGTATACGTGAAGGGTAATATTCTCTTATTTCATGCTTCTTTTTTTTTTTTTTTTTTTTTTGAGAAAATCCATTCACGCATATAATAAATTGCGCAAAATGGTAATAAAAATGAAGATACGATCTATTGGAGGCGAATATTGAAAACTTTCATATATTTTAATAGAAATATATGGATTAACGATGCATCAGCAGAATAGAAATACAAAGAAATAGTGTAACAGATTGATAGAAATGCATATTGTATAAAAAAAAAAAAAAACGGTACGTATTGATAATCCTGTCAAAAGATTATTACACCTTTTGAGTATAAGTACAATTCCATTAAACTAAAAGTTATAAGCTTATACCATCGCGTTTGTAAAGTTAGCAGAAACAATAAACAATAAACTATAGACCGATTTTATTTGAATTTGTAATATATTTTCAATTACTCTTTTATTTTGCATATTTAAGAGAATACGTTGAGTGGATAGTGATGATTATCAAAGGCAAGCAAGATTAACATTCAAAAATTCGTTTATAAATTATAATTTAACCAAATATTTTATTTCTATAAATCTGGTTCACCGAGAAATTTCCTTCGCATATATTCCATATCGTTGATTCGAAGACAATCCGGATGCATATCATAGATTTGTTCGGGTGTTGATGATGAGATGAGATCATTTATTTGTCGCATATTTAAACGCTAAAATATTGCTCTTATAAATTTTCATTTATTTATGAGAAATTTTCAAAAATTATTTACAGTTTTTTAAGAAAAATTGTTACTAAAATATTGCAAAAAATGCGCAATGTTACTTAAATGAGTTACACTTTAAATTACGATATAAATGTTATAATTGAATTAGTAATAGATAAGCTTAAGTGAGAATAACTGAACACAATCTCACTTTCCTCTTCAAAATATTACCCTCTTTCTTAGAATTAGTGAATAATCAGAGAGTTCGGAAAAATAGAAATCTAGTTATTTGCTCAGGTAGACTAATACAAATGGGAAAAAATTCGCAACTATTTAACCAGTCCTTGAAAAAAATAACGCTTGCATACATTAATGATCACTGTAATCATATTAAAACACATTTTAAAAAATCCTCTAAAATAAGAATGTAATAAAATATGCAAATTTTGACAAAGATAGCCACAGATTATTGATTCTTATTTCTTTATTTTTTTCGCCTATTCAATGAAAAAGAAATGCAAAAAAAAAAACATACGAGTAGAACATCATGAGTGCCTGGACAAGCATTCGAAAATTCTTGATAATAACAAACGGTCGAACATTCCATGGCTCTAAAAATCGATCTAAGTAATCAGCACGTAAATATTGTAACGGCCATTAATGAAAGATTAATAAAAACAAAAACTCCATTGCAATCATTAAAATATATTATAAAAAGTGATCTCTGAATCACATTGTCGCCTATAAGCTTCGATGACAAGTTATTTTCAACCAACATCCTCTAGATAGAGAAGGTCATC
Organism: Baylisascaris ailuri; assembly: GCA_022845575.1. NCBI lineage: Eukaryota > Metazoa > Nematoda > Chromadorea > Rhabditida > Ascarididae > Baylisascaris > Baylisascaris ailuri. Next base: position 86,362 of record JAAVTS010000210.1, on the reverse strand, counting down.
GTAAAAGGGAGTGAGAATGAACGGTAGAGTGGAAAGTGGGATGGGGTAATAATGCTGCTGTGACTGTATCTGAGAATGCGCCTCTTTCAAAGAGGAAGCGATATACATTTATTTATCACAACTGTTTTCATTCAGCTATACTCTTCCATTACACTTTTCAATCCCCATTTCAAAGATGTATAAATAGATGAAATTTAAGGCCAGCACTTTTATTTCCTTAAGTTGCAACAAACTTTTGCAAAAAAAAAAATCGTTTAAATTTATTAAGATATATGTAGAACATTTAAAAATTATATAATATAAGTAAAAAGATAAAAAAGCGCTTACTTGCATTTGCCTTTCACTTCAGCATCTTTACCGCCATTCTTTTCGAATTTTGTAACACATTGTGATCGACATTCTATAATAATTCACAATTTAGTAATATGTTCTATTCGCATTCTTAAAAAAAAGGATTATTTGAATGTATCAAATGAGTGAATTTGATTCATGAATAATTAAAGTTTATGCTTTAAGCTTGAGGCTTTGACTTAAAGTTTGCGTTAAGCTCATTAATTAATAAAGTGCTAAACCTATTGTTATTGAAGAACACATTTATTGCTCATCGACATTCAAAGAATTTCTTTCTATTTGTTTTCTATTATTTCACTTGTTTTGTAAATTTTTTCCAAATTCTACCGTTATAAAAGTTTAATGATTATGCAAATATTATGCAAAAAAAAAGCGAAATCGATGAACACAAATTTGTATCTCATTTTCGATCAATCGAAGAAGCATACAAATGATGCTGCCATGATATGGGCTTTTCCACTTCTTTTCCACTTATCAGGTCAAAAAGTTTTCAATAATTATCAGAAAAAGGTAGATTACTAAAAGATGGAATTCTTTAGGAAGTAATAAATGTTAGAAATAACCATCTTATAACTTAGTTATAATTTCTGTAATTTAATTTCATCGTTTAATTATGTAAATTTTCCATCAAAAAACTTTTATTATGACTTAGTAGGTGTTAAAAAGAGAAATCAACCGATGCGTGAATGCATAAAATTTTATTCTAGACGTTTATTTATTTGTAACTTTCTTAGCACTTGATGGATTATTGTGGAAGATGACATGCGAAGCAATTTTGTGACCCCATCTATCCAGAAAATTTCGTAGCTCTGCTATCAGTGATTCCCAGGTTGAAAACTTGGAGCAGATAGATAGACAAACAGACAGACGCAGACACAGACACACACCGACACAAAACACCTACACACATGTATACACAAAGCAAATTTTTTTACCAAAAACGCACAATAACATATTATTATTATCATAGCAATATAATATGAATAAATGGAAACATACTGTTGTCGATTTGTGGCGCAACCTCGGTAAGGCATTCCATATGCTCTTCCAGTTCTGAAATTTACCGAAATTATTGTAATGGCCACTACTATTTCAAGCATCAATTGGTTCTCACAAGGTAGTGCACATGTACATATCGAAAACAAGGATAGCAGGCATCGTATCCTTGTTTCGTATCCTCCTTAAGACGATGCGAAATAGGAACGGGAGAAGGCATCGTATTCTTGAAGCGGCCATTCCACAGAATCCAAAAAAAAATGGATCTTCTTTTTCTCTGATAAATTTTTTCTGGAACATTTTATTCTCTCCATTTGAACCGAGAGAAAAACCGACAGAGAAAACACTTCTTTTTTTTTTTTTTGAAACTCATCATCGCTCAATTAACACAATTTGAAAAATGGAATAAATATTGAAATGAACATTAAAATAATAACAAAAAGTCAATCTATTGGTTAGAATGGGTAAATTCGCTTATGCATATAATTTGTTATTGCATAAATTTACATTTAGATCTTACCTTGAAGTGTAAATTGCAAAAAATTAGCTGGGAAAACCCATAGATTCTTTCTGTATTCCTCTTGTTTTTGCTAGAGTAAAAAAAAAAACGATAAATTCAATCTAGTTCATATTGTACACGTAAAAAAAAAAAGAATAAAAATAGCTCCCTCTCTTTCAGCTCAGTTTAATAATGTGCACACAAAGGAAAATAAATGTCACAATAAGGCAAAGCATTGGCTTTCGATTTTCGATTTATTATGATCATTGAGATACAGTTTAGTTTGCAAACATCTGTCACGAACGAAAATTAATCGATATTATTACTGTAGTGTGTTAATTTTACTTAAAAAAGTTGTTGCAATTCAAATTATTTTATAATCGCTATATAAGCAAATTTTAGCGGATTCCAATTCACTTCACGAGTTTGTTAAACTTTATAAATTTTTTTGGAGGATTTCTGGCTTCAAAAATTTCGATTTTTAGAGCTACACTTTTCTTCTTTCATTTACTTTGAATCGGGACTCAAAAAAATAAGCAGTAAAATCAAATTGAAGCGTAATCGATTTGCCTAAAGCAAGCTTTAACATCGTTGCACCTTAACACGAATATTTAAGCTGCTTTTAAAAGAATACCCTCTTGAAAATCGACGCAATGCAATCGGTAGAAAGTCGTATAATGATAGAAAGCTTTTTGATCACCAAGATCACATTTTCGAGAGCAATGTGCTTGAGCCTCTAGGGTATCGCAAACCTGAAATTTTCCAGCCGATTTTCTGCACGCAAGCACAAATGCTCATTCCACTCTCACATCCCCCTCCTCCCAGTTTGGTTCGCATCTTACTTGAGGAAAAAAATTTAGAGGCAGATTTTTGCATTTGTGTCCCATAATGAAAGAGGTGGTGGTGAAGAGAACGGGGAACACACTAAGAACTGTTGGTGATTTAATGCGAAAATATAGCTGAGAACTGAAATCTTTGACAACTGTGCAAAAATGTAGAAAGTTTCAGCAACCTCTTATGTCTGTACATGGGCGTGTCTGTCTGTCTATTCGTACGGTAAGTTCAATGGGTGAAACATTGAGTATTACTGGTATTACAGTGGCATTATCACTTAAAAGTCAATTTCATAACGTTGGAAACGGCCTTTAACACAGCTTAAATTTCATCTAGGAGTTTTTAGCAAAAAAAAGTCAAATCCTTACAAATCGGTGACCATCAAAAAAGAACAGTGATTAGGATTTCTGACCATAAAAATTTATGGTTTTGATCAGATGGTATAGTTGACGGGGGAAGGGGGTGGAAAAAAAAGGAAAAAAAAGAGCGGAATGAAGGTACATAATGCGAACAGCTAGATTCCAAAATCAAAATGCCCGCCCGGTGTGCAAATGCAGCTGTTTTTTTCCCCAAATTTTAAGGCGACAAGCAGCATATCCTTCTTGTTCCATTATCCAAACCTTAATAGTTGAATCAATGAGAAATGAAAAAAAAATTCATCATATTGAAAATAAAATAATATTTCGCTTTCTAAGGAAAGCTTCAATATGGTTGTTCATTTAAGCGCTAAGATAACGTATTTTTAGCGATGATAAAGTATTGAATTTCCACTCGCCTCGAAAAAATATATCGAAATTTAAGCGCTATTTTAATTTTCTATAAGAAAAGCGGTAACCTTTTCAAAGTTTTTGAATTGATAGGCATATGTCCGCTCGAAATCCACAATTGGCTTTAGACATCGTCGTAAACATGGACTGAATTTGCTATCATCGAATGCATTAGCTGAAAATTTTTATTTTTATTTGAGATAACTTTTGAATGAATTTTTTTTTAATTGAACGATCAAGCATCGTTCGCGGATGGATTCAACGATGAGCTTATCGATAATTTATGATTGATTTAATTAATTTGCATAGGTGATATTAAGCCAGCAATGTCATTGGAATGACAATAACTTATTAAGAAAAAATTGAGAAATTTTTCTTAAATGAAAGTAAATTAAATGAATGAAATTATTTTCTTCGGAAGTCTCACTGAACATTCTCAACAAATTCTGAATGGATATAAAAATTATTTTTCTAAAACCGACAAAATTGTGAGTGAAAAAAACGCTCCAATACCATGTTTTTACTTCCCTCAATTGGGTGACATACTGCAAACTTCGACCTTTAGCCGATGCAAATGGATTGCTATCTGCTATCTAATTATGAAAGGTGTGATAATTAACCTCTTCCTCTCTAATACAAAGGTGTATATGCACAATGCTGCTGACGAAATCTTTTTTTTTATTGTTGCTACTATTATGAATACTAATAATGTCATTTTTATTATTATTTATATTTATTATTGTTATTATTATTGTTATTACTTGGTTATCGTCACCACTATTCTGTTGGATTGAATTTGTTATCTCGAATAGTAAGCCCATTTTCAAGTCTACGTAACTTCGGTGCGTTATCGGGTAATTTCTATTTATTTGCCTATTCGTCATTTCCAGCCGGCTGGCAAGATGAACGTTAGAAATGAGAAAATCTGAAAACACTAAAATTACTTAAAGAAGTTGCATCAGTCACTTTTCAGTTGTGAATTAAAAATTAAATTCCACCCATATTTGCGATCCACTAAATGAGCTCACCAGCAGCGAAGAGGGCAATAATCAAAAACATAGCAGTTGAGAGGATGCCGAAGACGGTAGTCGTTAAATGTGAATGTGAATACAAATAGGTCATCAACACACTTAAATGGACACAACGAACCAACCAAGGTCATCAAATGTTTAGAATTGTGGTGCAAAAATGAGGGCAAAAAAAAAAAAAACTGCAACGATCATTTAATACCCCTCTTAAAGGGCAGTTGATTCTTGAAATGTTTTATTTGCCTATTACGTGCAAATTGTTGCATCAATAACAAAACGATAGTTGTGATCTTAAAAACAAGAATTTCTTTTTTTTCTTTTTTTTTTTAGCGTCAACAAATAGCAACGATGCAAAACGCATTCAGAAAGCATTTAAAAGAGATTGTAATAAAAATAGAACAACGAGTAACTTGTTTTTGCAATTTTAATTTAGCACTTAATTCGAATAAAATTTCTTGCTAGAGAGAGCGTTTATTTACAGAGTTGAAGAAGTGAAGAATGAAAAGGTGATCAAGAAATAGTAGTGCGTTGTTATATGATCGATATCCTTGCTATACTTTACAATCTTTCTTGTGATCGTGCTTCATGTTAATCTTTCTTGGCTTAATGCTTGAAAAAAAACTTTAAAAAACTTTAAAAAAAACTTCAAAAAAAGTTTCAGTCTGAGCCTTGAGAATACTCAATTTGGAACGCGCAAGAAATTGATATAAAAAACCAAAAATATTTTTTAAAATCAATTCGATGTTTATATTGTTGAAAGAAGCGTTTCGATGCGATCAGCGATTACAATTAGTAATAGCGCACAAAAGTTTAGAAAAAATGCCCTAAAATATTATTCTTTAAATTGAAGACATTTTCCGAAATTCTCTACTTGCTGTCGTTGGACTATAAAAAAAAGGAATCCAATTTCCTTAGCGCAATTTCATCGATTTCTTCGAAGACTCTGAGCATAATCCTTCGAACAGAACAGTTTGTAAAAGGTCGACTTTTGAATTTTTCCTTATTATGTGAATATTATAATGAAGAAGATTTAATTTGATTCTATCTTGAAGCTTCTATAAAATTAAGGTGTCGACGATAAGGTTACATTCAGTTCGAAGTTCTTATGATTCAATCGCTTTCGCCGATCGGCTACTAAAGCGATGGAACTGAATAATGCAGAAATTCGAATAGAAATGAGAGTGTTTGAATAGCATAGAGCTTATATGTTTGAGCTAGAAATGTACATAATAGTAAAGATTCTCTAAATGCTATTCCCAATGGACATTGAAGGTAGGTGGAAAGAATATTATATATTTAAGAAAAAAATCGAATTAAAGATTGAAAAACCGAAATGAAGAAAATTCAGCACAAATTTCGCAAAAAGAAATGACACAAACATATTGGTGTCACGGAAAAAATCGTTATTTCAAACGTTTTAATGATAATATCAAAAGCACTCAACTGTAATCAATTATTTACCTGTCGGGATCTCGTTATCACCTTATTTCGGCAACCTGCAGACAGGTTATCAATTCGTCCACATGGCTATAAAATTGGCTATAAAAGCAAAAAAAGAAAAATACAATTTGAAAGTTGTTGTTTTTTCATTAAAATGTACTTTGAATAGAACATTACGAACAGTCAACATACAATAGTTTGAAAGACAGTTGCTATGCGGTGATGATATACACAGAAAAAAAAAAACAATTATCAAAAAAAAAAAAAAAAAAACATCGCAAGCAGTCGAAAATATTGTTGAAAGCAATAATTCAATGCTGATAGAAATAAATATGATAATCATTCATAGATTTTGCTCATGTAATTTATTAGGATATAATAGAATGGAAATAGAAAATAAGAGAATATAATCGATGATCCAAAATTGACTGTAAGTACGATAAAGAGTACGGTGATATGTACAGTAGTAAAAACACAGTAAGTGCAACCACTACAACCAGTTCATAGAGATAAAAACATAATAAATAACACTTCCGCGATCCAGTAAGTCTTTTAATGAAATCTTTATTTTTGTTTTTTTTTT
>JAAVTS010000210.1:56568-79835 GCA_022845575.1 Baylisascaris ailuri | reverse complement strand
TTTTTTTTTTTTTTTTTTGCATATTTAAGCGCATATAATTCCTCTCAAAGCTGGTTGATACAATACAATCTCTCTTAGCATTCAACTTGTGCAGCCAGCAGCATGATCTATGATCATAGGTCTTGGATTCAAGTTGGTTTTTGAAAGGCGACGTAGGAGCACATGCATGGACTGTATCCATAAATTCTCGCAATTATGGTTGCAGCGATACTCCATTTTAAACTACCGGAAAGGCAGACAGACAAGCAGACAAGCAAACAGACAAATAGACAGACCAACACATATACATATCCACGAAAGTGACTTCATGCAATCACATTCGATCTCTAAACATATGCACGAAGTGAAGAGGAAATCAGAGAAAATAATAAATTTTGAGAAATTTAATCAATTTTTTCCATACAGTATCTGTTCCGATTTCCTTATAAACCTCCTTATTTTCGTTCTGTTCCATCAAACCTCCTTCCTGAATCCCCCTCCCCCTCTCCCCCCCCCTCACGTGCACATGAATGTTCGTTTGCCTAGTGATATCCTAGCAAGGGATATATCCTTACTTGTTGNCCCCCCCCCCTCACGTGCACATGAATGTTCGTTTGCCTAGTGATATCCTAGCAAGGGATATATCCTTACTTGTTGACTATCGGCGCTCGATTTAATTTATTATGCTCTCTTCAATTTCTTCAGCTATGAATTACTTTTGGCATTGGTTTTTTCTTATTTCTTCAGTTTTAGCGGTTCCACATTGTCCTCTTTCGCCTTCACGAATAAATATATTCGACGATATAATTGTTCATTCGTCTTTTGCTTTTTTTATTATTCATACATACTGTCAATCAGGGCATCGATCTTTATATGCATTTTTTACCGTTTAGTTCGATAAACAAGCACATTTTATTTTCCACTTTCGCATTTAGCAATTAGCCAACTATCGAAAACACACGCAGACAGACACCACAGACATATATGCACAGGCATGATATCATCGTGAAGAGTATTGAGATATGACAGAAAAGATCACAATTATAACACTCCTATCGCCTTAACAATCAATAACGTCTTTCATATATTATCAGTGAACGATGAAAAAAATATGCAAAAAAAAAGAAAAGATTGTATATTTTAATCTTTGCGGACGCTCGCATAAACCTTTCCTCAAAAAATNTTAATCTTTGCGGACGCTCGCATAAATCTTTCCTCAAAAAAAATCCCAAATGCATGAAAAATATATGCAAATTTATTGACAAATTTTAGTGCGAATCAACCCACTATGAAAGCGATGGACCTTCGCGAAATGCTGTGAAGAAGATCATCACTCTTAGTGGTATTCGAATGAAATTACCAAAACGACACAGACACAACCATACTCCAAACATATACACATAATCAGAGCCCATTACCGCTTTAAATTAATCAATTTGCGAAAATGCATAAGAAATTAAATGAGTAGCATTGGCCGTAGTAAATGATAGTAGTTCACTTTAGTTTTACTGTCCTATATATTTATATCTTTGGAAGACATAGATATCCTCCTACATGACATCCTCCTTCGCTGTGATCTTATCTCTCTAGTGAAGAGACGAGAACATTTCTGGATCAACGAATTGAACTCTCAAGTTCCTCGGATGGTCATTCTCCTCTCCTTCCTAACACTTGAACGATTAATGAAAAAGCAAGGCAGATAACAATCAGCCGAATCAATATGGACACATCGTTTCACATCTTATTTCATGCTTTGTAAGCTTGAAACTATAATATGCAAATTTCAGGATGCAAAATTCAAATCTTCACTTTCTCTTTCAGAGGAAATCCTCGCCGAAAAAAGTAGCTCAATATTCTATTTCACCAAAAAAAGAGAAAGGAATATCTGATGAAAACATCGTTTCCTTATCAATCCCATATCTTTGCTTATTTCATAATTATTTTCAATATTGCAAGATGAACTCAACTAGTATATATGAATTTTAAATAAAATTATTCGTTCAATAATACATTTTATATCACTCTGAAAAAATTGCGCCTCGGATTAAAGCTATGGGAGTGTTGAGATGGCAATTAGGAAGCAAAATCATGGTTTAAAAAGTGATATCTGGGTGACGAATGGTAAAAATAATTACCAGATAGAGAAAATAAATGATAGAGAATGGTTAGGGCAATTAAATGAAAATTATAGTAAAAGACAATTGTAAGAATAGAAATAACGTCTATAAAAGTTATAAAAATTTTTTAAAGAGTAAAGTATGTTAATTTGAAAATGAAACATATAAACACGAACGCTAGAAATACACTTCAGTCAATCTCACCTCAACGTATCTATATATTTCAACTATAAATAAAAGCGGAAAGAATAACCGAAATGCGATTCCGATTATCCGACACTCGTCCATAGGTTTTTTCTAGAGTTCCGGAAACGGTTCACAAATTTTTTGAAGATTGCCAAAGCTCCGCGTGAATACGAGATTTCATAGTAATGACAATACAACAACTTCCCAATCATGATGAATATCTAATTAGAACACCGTTGTGGATCTAAAACGCCTTTAAAAAACAGGTAATAATAAGTGCTAAAGAAATTGCTTATCCCATGAACTTCCTTCCCTCCTTCCTCTCTCCACTCCCTCCCCAAAAAAATTAGGATGGAACGATGAAGTAGCTTAAGGGTAGAAAGCAGCAATCGATAGATCAAGTGGAAAATTTCATCAAGGAAGATGAAACATTATATTTTTTAATGTTTCAGCTCACCAAGGAAAACGCTCGTTCTAATATTCAAAACCTATCAACCGGCTAATATAAGCACAAATGGCCACAATCGAATACATTCGGGTTCAATCGGCTAAATAACATATGAATTATCTATTAGTATTATCTATTAGTGCAGAAAATATTGTCAAATTTATCGCCTGCAGTATTCGTCATATAGCAATTTGTATTAGTGACCAGCTAGGCTGATAGTCAAGCAGAATTGGAAGCATACGCCCAGACGTTATACCGATGTAATTCGTCAATATTAGAAGAAAGAATAAAGCTTATATGAAATATTTACGGAAAATGCTTTGGCAACTTCATCGCCAATAAATGAAGAGGAAAAAAGTAGAAGGAGAGAATCAACGAAATTAGTTACCTTCAATATCTTCTAGAGCACCAGTGAAGGCTAGTAACTCATCTATCTTAGGACACTCTCAACTCCTCAAGACTTCCTCTATCACCTCTCATTAATATATATACTAGTCCTATCAATGTGATATACATATAATGTATGGCCAGAATGGAATTAAATACGTCTAATGAATGAATTTGTGCCTTAGAAGTGCATTAAGCAAGAATTTTTAGCATTTCCATGTTTGTTTGTTTTTTTTTTTCAGAGAACCTTTACCTACTAATTTCTTTATAAAAGGCTGATCACATAGTCAATATATTTTAACTGCCAGATCTTTTCGCTAGACCTGAAGGCAAGGGCAATAAGGCCGATCCGCAATTTTAAAAATACTAGTGTTTATGGATGAAAATATTGAATTTTTTTTTCTGATTTTTATAATTTTTCGTTCGATTTGATGAATATTCTGCACCGAAAACGATAGATTTAATGTGAATTGGAAGCTTATGTTTGATTCATATCAAAAATCAAAAAAATAATTGAGAGTATGAGCAAAGCAGTTGACGAGTCATATTTGCTTCTCTAGACAGACGGTCGCGTTATCGCTACAAAAATTCAACATTTTGAATGACAGCTGGAAGAAAGTTCAGAAATTAAAAAAAACAAAACAATTCTTTTGTAAATAATTTCGTTGTGGGCATTGTTTGTGCTTAGAACGCACAGACAACGGCTTTATTTGGATATGACTACATCTCTCATTCTTTCTGCTCCGTCAGATACAAGTTGCTAGTTTACTGATGGAACGAGCAGGCGAATTTATAATGGCACAATCTTCGACCATCGAATAAAACCGTCTCATATCTACAGAAGATAGATGGACGAGTCAAGATTTTCACTCTTATTGTTGTACATCACTTTGTAATATGCAAATTTTCTGAGTTGTTCGGTAGTATTCGCTAGTCTGCAGTTGCTCAACATTGAAAATCACTCACATGATTTAGGAATTATATTTTTTATAGTAATTTCAAAATATTTTCAACCAATGATATTCTTTTAAGCGGTCAGCTGAAAACGAATCAGCTAAGGTTTGTTCAATTTGTTCCGCGTATATTGCTTAAAACATCACAGAATTTTTCGTTACTTTTCATCTCGTAACTTAATTGTTCCGATATACGACAGCATTTTATTGAATTCAAATTTGTTGTACTACTTATACAAATTTGCATATTCATGTGTTGGAATTGGTTCAAATAGGAATATGCTCTAACGTAGACTTTATTAAAATTATAATTTAATTATTCTGTTATGCTCATAGCGTTTGGAATTATACTAATTCAAGATGCCTTCCGTACTTAGCTACATTTTAGTGCATTGACAGAGTGATTTTGTTTGGGATGTTTTTTCACTCTATGCAGGTGATGAAGTTTTAGGTGCTTTATTATATAATTGGGAAAAACGTTGCACGATGGAAGATGTGATTATTCACATTTAGAAACAATTAAAGAATAGCATAGGAGCGCATCAAATCTGTTCTTCTGCATGCAATTACTTCATATTTCGTTTATGTAGTGCTCTTGATAATAGAGATTGACCACTGGAACTACTTGCAGTGGTCAGTGATTCACTGAGTGATCACTAATGCAACTATGCGAAAAAAATAGTTACCTTTAGCTGAAATATATTATCGCCATAACTCTACATGACAATCTCTTCAATACCATTGAAAAATACACTAAACCTCATCAAATATTCGCTAGTTTTCTTCTATGCTTGCAGTGGTACTCCTTTCGTGCCTCCGAGCGCTTTTTTTCTACACGTGGTGAAGTTAATGGTCAGGTCTACTCAGTAAAACTTTAAAATGATTTTCGGAGAGTACCATAAGCGTCTCCTAAAACACCAAGTCTTTACTCGATTGTATTGAATAATAGGAAAGAGGTCGAATCACATATCAGAACCACCAGATATGAACTGTAGATATGGTACGCTCGCTGCAGCAAACTCTCATTCAGTTTTCGATTTTATTCTTATCTGTCCAAAGCCACTACATATATATATTTTAAAAAGTTTCCAGAGCTTTTAAAAGTTTCGTTAGCAGTGGAGCTGAAAAGTTCTCGAACGAACCTATAACACATTTATTGCTTTAGCATATGCGTATAATTTTAGACCGCATTAATAAGATCTAAGAATATCTTCTAAAAGAGAATCAAATATTCCATCAGCGCCATTCTTTGCTAGCGAAACATAGTATATTTTCATAATATGTATGGATTAGTCTTACCGATTATGTAACCGCGTAAGCGCTAAGAATTCAACGGCAAAGTTATTTATAGATTTTTTATATTTAAATTACTCATATTTTTAATCACAATTCTACTTTTTTCCGATGAAACACTTTTTGCGCCAAGAATTTTTTCACACATTTGAAAAGNGAGCGATATTAAAGCCTATTATAAAATAATCTTTGGGATGAAAATAATTAAGTCAATGGTTTACATGGTTCTGCCCTAGTTTACTTCATTTTCCGCCTATATACAATAAACAAAAATACATCACGCGAATATTCTCTAAACTTTTATCTGGAAATTTTTTTGAATTTAGATAAATCGCTTGTTGACGTAATCTATGTGCTCTGAGGTAAATCTCGAATAGTATTGACCGGAAATCGGAAGAACCTGTTCGGCGAAAGTTTAAAGACAATAAAAAGGGCGAACGCAATATATCGAATGAGAACGAATCGTTGTCGTTTACTATTATATATGCCCGTAAAATTTGCTGCATAGATCGGTGAATTGTTTGTTATAGTGAGAGAAATTTATTGTCACAGTCCGACCGGAAATTATGCAACAACAATGAGAATAAAACAATGCATGATGAAAATGATCATTGAACAACACTCATTATGTAACGTATGTCGTTCAATGATGCGCCGCCACTTTCTTAATGCGTATCTNAAAAAAAAAGAACAACACGATTAAATACCAAATATGGCATCATTAATAATGTAGTGACATTCTAATGTCGTAATAAAGTGAAATTTCATTTCCTATGATTCATGCAGTGATGAAAAAATTTTCCACAACATAAATTTCGCTGAAATTTCGGCATTCGTAAAACTTGAATTCGAGATGTTTTCGTATAAACACAATGGAATAGAGTAGATAAGAAAGATGAAAACAAAGAAGTGACATAATCGATGACGTTTGTTAAATTAGGTGAATGAACACAGTCATTAAAAGTGAATTCATCTTCTTCTCGCATAGGCAGATGAATGAGAAGAGAGATTGCATCATAATGAAATTGCAATTTTATTTAAATTATGAATTATTTATCGAATTTTTTGCCATACCATTTCTTCAAACGCTCCATCAGTATCACTCAGTAATAGGTAAACTACTCGCACAATTATCTCCCATCATATTGCCTCAAACTTCCTCAATGGTTAGACATTCTAAATACTGTATTGCATAAATTCATTGCACTATACTCTACTACTGCCTCAATATAAAATAATGCAGAGATGTTACTACTTTATTGATGCCACTAATGAAATTTAGCTCCTCTTTATTNTTTTTTTTTTTTTTTTTTGCTGCATATCACCCCTATTTCATAATATCCTTAAGTTTAGAAATTTTAACTTGAAACTTGAGCGTAAATTTTACTATTTACCCAATTACTTATTTATCCACTTATTTGTAATTAGCTTTCCTTTATTCTAGTTAGTGAGTTGTTTTTATGTTTTGGCTGAATGTTAGTTACTATCAGTTACTATAGTTACATTGTTACTTACTAGTTACTATCACTTACAACTACTCAATCATTGCACTGAATCGAAATCACTAGCTTTACTAATCTTCTCCAGTGTAACTCAGCAAGCATATTACTAAGGAAAGATGCTATTACAAATATAGAATTGTACTAAGGGAATTCGGTTTAACACTTTGTATTGATGAATGAATTGAAAATCATTATTAATATTTGCAAGCGTTAATTCAGCGCATTATAAATCCGTATTGTTTCGGTTGTACAGTATCATTTTCCACGAGCTCGGCAGGTCGAAACATTATTGAAGATGTCAGCAATTCTCCTCCACAACATTACTTGTGAACTGATGGCCACTGAAGTGAGCGATTGCATATATGGGCATCGCAAACGTTCTTCTGAAGCGATAGGATTTGGATCATTGATTGTAGCTAGCATAGAATCGTTAAATAAAGCAAATAAATACTATTAAAAGTAAGACCAATGAGCATCATAAAAAGCCAATAAAAATATTTCCACATAAAGAAACAAAAGTCATACTGATAGCAACAATCTTTTATTATGGCATTCTAAGTAGCAAAGATTATCGTTACAACTGCAAAATAGATGATATTTGCGATTTTATTCCATCAAGAGTAGAATGTGAAATAACGACTGCTAGATAAATGCATAAACATGGAGAGAAATTCAGTAATCGAAATGTTCACACATAGCACTGAGACAATGCACCCACATGCAAAGCGTATCTCAGAGAAAACTGAGCTAACAATTCAAATGTGCTATCAAATTGCAAAGGATAATGCGAGTTCTGGACAGTCTCGAAATGATTAGATAAATATATACTTGCTTTTTTGCTTGCAAAAGCGAAAAATCGCGCTACAAGTGAATGTGTGAGTGCTCTATAACTTTTAAATGATCGTTCAAGTGAGCGGTGAGCTGATTCGAAATTTAGCGGCTGCATCTACCAAGTGATTTTTCGGTTCCGAGTTGAATGGAATGACTACAAATGCTTTTCCTACGAAAATGATTGCAGTAACTTTATAAAATAATTAGAAATGATAATAAAAGAGAACTATAATTGCTACGATCAGTTTTATCCACCAAAAATACTCTCACTCGAATTAATCGCTGTATATATATATCTATTTACCACTATCTATTATCACTAGTACTATCACTGTTGTTATCATTACTCATTGCTGCCATAGTAATTATTAATAATTAGTATTATCGACCAACAAAAACTATTCATATAGATGATATGCATATGTAATAATATTGCCCCAATAGCGATTTTCAATGTCAACGAGTGGAAATAATCGAAATAAATTTCACCACGCTCATTATTAGAAATGAAAAACATGACGCAAACATTCGTTTATCGATTCTCAATAATTTTTCGATCAATTCGCATCATTTTTGTCATTTCATTTGTTTAGCATTTACTTTTAGCTTCATTATTGAGGCAATTAATTCCACATTTAAATATGCACTCAATGATTTTAAAAAAAATAGAAAAATAAAAATTCAGAAATTCAATATTATGATCTTATCAATGATATTTTAAAAGATTCATTAAAACCATATATTTGATATGATTAAATTGAAAGAGAGATTGAGATGAGAGCGTAGTTGATTTCATTACCTAGTTTATAATCTTTGCAACCTCATCGTCCGAAAATTTTCCTCATTTATTGGGCGGCTATCTCAAGAGCATAATAGGGAAGTAGATGAACCTGGGTATTCAATGGGAGATTTTCGAGGAATTAAAAAATATTCGTTAAATTTAATAGTTTCATTTCAATCACAATTCATTTCTAATATTAATTAATTCCATTAAAATTATATACTTTTCTATTCTATTCAATATGCATGTGAAAAAAAATTTTTTTCAAATTTTATACGCTTCAATGAGAAATAAATGAGGAACAAATTAGAGGCCAATGACATAATGATGAGATTAACGATTAAGATTGAAACGAAAGAACTCTAGTTACTTCGATCACTATCTTTAACTCTGATTTTTGCTTTATTTTCTATCTCTTATTTTTCCATAAGATTTATGTTGAGATAATTACTTACCCAAATTTAAGGGTAGATATAATTATAATTTATTAATGAAAATTTCCTCAAATAAATTCGTTAAAATATACTTTTGAGTAAATAATGATTATAGAAATCATCTAATTTTGTGCATAAATATTCACTCGATATTTCGGTAGTCCTCTGAGTAAATTTGCTGCGGCAACTTCTCTTCCAGTTTGATCTGTCTAATTGATTAGTTTAAAGTGAATAATGTTCAATCATTTGTAAGAAACTTTTAATTATGGATTTATCTCATAGATTCATGAAATGAGCAAATAGTAAACGTTTTCGTAATGTTGTGATCTTCAACTAGAATATAGATCAAAATCATTTGTTGATAACCTTCATCGAGATTAATTCGTCCAATCTTCTTTCCCTTCCATATTTCTTTTATTAATAGAACTTATTCTCTATCAACAAAATGCATATAGTAATAGTGAAAAATTAATCGAATTCAGAAAAACAATAATTTTTTTTTTACGAAATTTTATTGGAACACTTAGGCCACCGAGTTGCACTAAGCTATTCAATTCGTTTCATGATCGATAAATATTATAGAGTAATATGGAAGACTGCCGATAGGTAACCATTGCCAAACTCTTTTTGCTTAGTCTTCGCCTACAATATTTTCTTAATACGCTTATCCTTTTTTTACGCTTATCTCTCTTCTAGCAATTTTGCAAATTTCGTGCTTCTGTCTCCTTTCCTAATATTCCACTATTCAATTAGAAGTTTATAGTGCTGCCGTGAATCATCATGAAGAGTTCATTCATATGAACTCAATTTTTTGTAAAATCTACTAAATTTCTATAAATATTGAATGTAACCTAAGAATTCGGAATATTCGAGCTTATTGGAGCATAAGAATGGTGGCGGAGATGACAGCAAGGAGATGGGAGGAGAAGAGACTAAATTCCAATTGTATGCAAATTTTTGGAGAAATTCATGCATAAACTATTTGCTTCATTCTCTTTAATATAGCTTCATGAATCGTTTCCGAATTCATTAAGTGAATAGTGAAGCCAAAAGAGATGAAGTTGAATGATCTACTAAGGAGTTGAGCTATATCAAGTGCAATTGGCTGATTGGCCTCGTTTTTCTTTCCTCTTACGATTTTGGTTGACAATTGTATGGTAAATTTAATTTTCAAGTAGTGGAATTTTTTTTTCTTCGTCGATCGTTTAGTTCAGGGTCATTGAACTCTACGTGATGTTGCGTAGAACGTTGCATTATTTTGAATTTACTCTTCACTTAAAAACATCACATTCATTTATGTTGACGTTTTATTTTATTGTATATATTTCCAATCTTTCTAAATTTTTTTTCAAAAAAGTCAACCAATAAAATGAAAAATGATTCGTTCAGTGTGAAAGTCGAAAAAAAAACAAACAAAAAAGCATTTGTTGAGAATATCACTAAGTAGTTACAGTTAATTTCATATTTCGGTACATATTTGAATATCGAAGATGCATATGATATACACGGTTACTCAATATTATTTATGCTTTTGTAGGAAGTATAATATTCGATGGTAATTCACAATAGTTTTTTGCTTTTTTGTCGATGATATAAGATCTGGAAAATTGAATTAAACTGTTTTCATAGCGCACTTATAGTTCGTCAGCAGTAAGGTGTCTTTATCTAATCCCCATCATAAGTTGGTCGCGAATGAAGGAGGCAGTGATAAAAAAGAGAAGAGGAGGGGTTGGCACTAATAGGGTGGCACCATCTCCATTCCGCACCTACGGTTTTCCCTACATATGGGAAAGCAATATTCCTTCCTTTCCTCACCCATGTCTCTCCCATCTTTCACTAAACGATGATAACTTTCCCCTTCTAGTCGAGATGAAAATAGTTCCTGTAGGTGAAATTTTGCACAATTTTTTGCGCACGGTGAAATCCCAGCTATATGGGGTGCTCCAATAACATGTGTTTACATGATTGCGAGTATTTTCAATTTCACCTCGAGGTTAAGCAAGAAGGGAGCGAACGGGAGGTGGGGAGAAAAACTTATAGCAATACCATAGATCATGTTAGCTATAAGGAGAGTTGGGTCGATCGACAGAATATGACAGAAATACTCCCACCATCCACATCAATAGAAAAGCAACGGTGGAGAACGTTAGGGGAGGGGAGAGGGGGGATGGAAGGAAGCAGATCAGCCCCTTATCACGACGATACTATCATAAGCTTTATAAAAATGAAATCTTTCGATCAATTACCATCTAAGCATGAATTTTTCCCTCAAAATCCTTCATGATCCCATCTATTATTTCGATGCACCAATAAGGTATCACTTCTCAACGATCTAACTTCTAACAAAACATTTCTATATTTAAATATGATGTTCATCGTTTTGGATTACTTCAATTTACACGATTTATGCCACGTTGAAGGGGCATCGAGGAAAAAATCTCTGAGGAATAGACCTACAAAAAAAAAAATTGCTTTGCAGTATTCGATGGCGATATGTTTCTATTTTAACAGCTGTCATATGAAAGTTTTTTTTTTTGAAATTTATTACATGAACGTAAACATTGAAAATCTCAAATTTATGTTTGAACAACGAGTTTGTTCGTATCGCTCTATTTAATATTTAACAAATCTGTTTGTATATTCACTGCTCTACGGTATGTTTAGAATCGTTATGGACATAAGCCATTAAACTCTTCACTGGTATAGCAATAAGGATCGTAAGCAGTTAAGTAAGCATAATTTTATCGGAAACATAAAAAAAAACTTCGGTGATTTTTTCCCAAGAGAATCTTTTTAAATTCCAAAAAACTGTTAGCACGAAAAAAGTTTAGCATATCACAAAAATATTTTCCAAAAATAATTGAGCCATTCTAGGCTTTATGCTAGATAAAAGATTGCCTGAGATTATCTAACGTCTATAATGGGAATGTGAACTAATGAGCTACGAATGATGCACAGAAAACACGAACTATTTACAATACAGAAAATTATTTGATGGAACGAATGGAATTTTAGTTTTATTCGTTCCAATAGGGAGAGGGCGAAAGGGAGGGGGTGCTTAACTGCTACAGTTTGTGGTGATGAAATTTCATCGCGATTTGCTCAAGATTATTCTGCTAAGAAATTTTTCGTTTATATATTTACGCCTCAAAACTTGGCGCAAATTGATGATTTTTCCATTCATTCGGCGCATTTCGAGTCTGATCGAATGTCTGCGTGTAGATAGATAGATGCCCGTCTTTCTTTTTGAATTTGTGCGCATGTATGTATGTATGCTGTTTGTCTGTCACTTCGGCTCTATGTCTTTCTGTCTTTCCAGTAATTTCATCACAAAAGCATTGAGATGAAGATATTATGGAATTTAGTGAATATATCGAACATTAGAGATTTATATAATATACGATATAGACATTTAAACGTGGATGAAAGAACTTTCACCTCATCCTTTAATCTTCAATCAGTATCGGAAAATCTTTCTTCTTTTAGTTAAAAAAAAAAAAAAATGAAAGAATTCTTGTGGATGCGGCGGAGAGGATTCTACTGCGGAAACTTCGAAATATCCTTCGGTTTTTGCTCGATATCTTTGCATCACATTTTTGCTTAGGAAGTACTGTTCGATTTATACATGCAAAGCAATCAAAATTTGAGTTATTCTAAAAATCGTTTGCATACGAAAATTCTTTATTATTATCATAGAGTAGAAATAATTTTCCGCTAAATATTCATCGATATTGAAGGATTAGGAACGAATAGAACGCTTTCGCTAACGTCATCGATCTTATGCACAAAATTATTTCTGATGATAGAAATTCAAGATAAAAGTGTAGAAAAAGTATTTGTTTCAGTGGTGACGACCGTCATTGTAGAAGGTTTTGTTGGACGTAGATTAGTCGAGGTTAGTGACATTGTACTCAATAGAGATAGTCGGCTCGAGTTGAGTGAGGGTTGATAATAAATTTAGATAATCGTAGGACACTTGTAACGACCCTTTCAACTCTATGAAGAAAAAATTGTGAATGCTTTCGCGCTCACAAAAATGCTTCGTTTGATTTTATGTTGCAAAATATCTGCTAAGATAATCTCGCTTTTATTAATTGGGTCAATGCCAGATTCTTTCAAAAAGAAAATTTTTTTTTTCTTCAATTCTCCCCCATCCGTTTCAAGATTATAATCTTCGCAAAAAATTTTTTCAAACGCAATAGAGTTAAGTGCAAATATTTATTTTATTTATTTTATATTATTCTATGTAACGCTGAAATGAGGAAAAAAAGAAAAAACGCATTCAATATTTGGCATAGTATGTGTTTTGACGAATAAATTTTCTGCTATTACATCAAACTTTCTGCAAAACTCGCTTCAAATGTTCTTCAAAAAGAAATTCCCGAGGCTTTTATTGCAACGGCACAAAAAGCATCTTGAAATTCGCGACGTGATTTAAACGTTTAATTCAAGCATATTTCAATTAAACGTAAATAAAAAGAGGCGTCAATCTCGTTGCAAATTATGCAAATAATATAAAAAGTATAGTATAATTTCAGAGAGTTGTTCTTGGACTTATTTTAAAAATATGGAGGTGTAAGAATTGATAATAAATATTCGCATGCGAACATGCAATGCGAAAAAAATACAATTTGAATAAACTATGAAAGAAAATTTATTTTGCAAATCTTACTACAGAAAGGACAAATAGACGAACTTGCCGGAAGAGCTATGGTGATATACATTTTTATATCTCACATTTAAATATTTTAAAGTTGTCAGTAGCAAAGCTGATGAGTAATTACATACTTGGTAGCAAACTTTCTTACTTTATTGACATTTAGTGCTTTTTTTTATATTGATGAAAGAAACATCGTAATTCGTTTTCTTTTGGGAAGGATCGTACCACATTGCGACTTCTTTTTTAAGCTATCTATGCTTTTCTACTCTTTCATAATACCTTCTCAGCTTTGCAAGAGATAGAGACCGCTATTGAATCAATCCTCATATCTTTGAGGCTTCCTCATGTTGATGTTTAAATTAATTTTGCAACTCTTTTTTTCATTTTCTCGAAAATTCTTTGGAATTTCCATGAACATCCGGATGATAAAACTATCCTCCATTTATATGGATTACCTTACTATCTCAGGCCGCTCTTCCCTTCTCCGGCTCTT
Organism: Baylisascaris ailuri; assembly: GCA_022845575.1. Lineage (NCBI taxonomy): Eukaryota > Metazoa > Nematoda > Chromadorea > Rhabditida > Ascarididae > Baylisascaris > Baylisascaris ailuri. The sequence goes on along the minus strand of JAAVTS010000210.1, from coordinate 65,771 downwards.
CTGCAACAACGAAGAACTTTCTCGCTGATCGCATGAGTCCATCCAATTCGCCTTGTGATAAGGATTTGTGTAGGTTTTCTAAAAGTGGTGACGTCTATCATACTGTCCTGCTAAGTAACCGATGGTTTAATTTATGGGTGATCGATACGATACGTCTTTCAAAGTTTGTTGCTCTAGATGACCATATTACCGTATTCTATAAAGGAGACACGAATACAGGTATATTTACATATCTATTCAAATGCGCAACATTTTGCTTATCTAAATTTTCAAAGTGTATTTAAAATTTTCGGTGGAAAACGGCTGACTGCTAAGGCTACAACAAAATAACGCATGATGAAGTTTGCAAAAAATTGGATCGCGTTTATGAGCTCTAGATAATAAAGCTTGTAGAACTGCATCACGATGAGAGTAGACTTTTGAATATGCGATTCGGTCTACCATTCATACCTACAGGAAAGAAAATGCTTTCAAGTCTTAAAAAAAAGAAGAAAAAAGTTCATTTCTAAGAGAATGAAAAGTGAAAAGTTTCCAAAAATTTTATAATTTTCGAAGAAATTTTTGGGCATAAAAATGCTTGAGTCTTTCAGAATATCCAACTTATAGTTCTATAGAATTGTTCTCACTCTGATCTATAGCTAGTCGATCAGGTGTTCCAAACAAATGCTACTGTGTGTTCCCCAAAATCCAAACGTTGACTGTGCAAACATGTTTTAGTAGTGTGCAGAATGGGTAATATAGATGGTTTGATGACAGCTTTCAGAATGAATTTTTGTCAGCTGTGTGTGTATGCGTGTGTGTGTGTATGTGTGTATGTGTGTGTGTGTGTGTGTGTATGTGTGTGTTTGTGTGATGTGCAAAATCAACTGTAAGAAAACGTGCATCATGGAAACTTATTGCTGTCTAATTCATATTTAACTTCACGTTGTAGTAGAAATTTTTTGAATGAATTCATTCAAGTTTTATACGAAAATTATTTACTATTCAAATGTAATACTAATGCATTTTCTATGTTAGGAAAAAAGCTGTTTTCAAGTTTTCGTTTGATGAATAAAACTTATTTTCTGCAAGTCTTTGAGCATAATTGAATATTTTTGTGAAGTAATATCTCCAGCAGCAAATCCAAAATCGCATTTGAATAACTCTCATCAGTAGAGGTATTTCAGTCGCCCTAATAATTACTGGTAACGAAGAAATTTGCGTATTTGTAATTATTACCAAGCTTATCATCAGTATTTAATTATTGTCAAAATTAAAAAAATCGATATTTGTTTCTTCATTCATGATCCTCCCCCTCCTCCCACAAAAAAATCCACCATTCAATTTGTTGTCATCAATAACTGTCCCTCTCGTATATCATCACTAAATGAACGTGCGAAGCACTTACTTTTTACTTATTGCAGTAATAACTGCGACTAAAGAATGAAACTATGGCATTTAAACATCGACAATAAAAAGACACCCTTAAATCAGTTTTGCCGGTCTTCGCTAAAATTTTAAAAAGCAAGATAAAAAAAATTCACAATCACAATCAACTAAAAGCTTAATAGATTAGTTGAAGATAGATTTTCAACTTTCTTATAAAAGGAATGTGCTAAAATTTTATGAAAGCTCATCAGTAAAAAAATTTGAGAAAAAAATTGCAATTAGAAAAGTGGGAAAATATCTAGGCGACAATATAGCGTTACAAATTCATAATGGGAATCATAATGCTTCAAGAGGAATTTAAATTTTTTTTTTATATTAACTGCAACGAATATATTTATTGTACGTTCTAAACCAATATCGTTGCAAATGTTTTTGCAAAATTGCAAAATTTTTATCTCTAATTTTATCGATTTCTTTTTTCAAAGAATTTTCTATAGAAAAATTTCACAATGTTGAAAAAAAAAATCCATATTGCAAAAGTTAATTTCATTGAAGAGCATAAGAGTTTTCTTAAAAAAAAAAAAAAAAAAACCCCAATTTTTGGGAAATTTTTCACTAATTCTCGAAATTTTAAATTTTTTTTTTTGAAAAATTCTATCATTTATCACAAAAACAATATAGGTAATCATTCATCCTCTTTCTCGCTTCAAAATTATATATTGAAGTAACAATAGCGGCAATCATTAACAACGCGAAAATGCTCATTTATCTTGAAAACAACAAGTTCGCTAATGTTTCTTTGTTTCTCTAATTGGTTTTTTAACTTCCTAAATTCCAGCATTCTTATATTAATGTGTTTTTGCTTTCTGCAAGAAATAGAATGCCATCAATCTATAATTCATTTTTTTATTTACCCACAAACATGGGAACTCTATCTCTCATATTTTATCTTTACTAATTTTTAATATATTAGCATTAAAAAGTATCGAAATTGTTGCAGTAAAATTTGATGCTTATGCTCATAACGAAAGAAAAACTCTCAAGGCATACGCAACTTGACCAATTATATCTATTTAATCATTTGGGGAAAAAAAAACTCTGATTATACGGTCGTTTTTGCGGATCATTTCTAAAATTCTCGAGGAAACTTATTTCAACGACACCAATAACCGTCGGTCTTCATAGGTTCGACTAATTCTAAGTGAATTATGAAAAGCAGCTGAAACCTTAAGCAATCGGCCTATAAGTGAAAAAGTCCGGCATATTTTTAGAGGAATTATATTCCAGGAATATAATTGGGTTGAATTTCCCGAGTGGTGTCCCGATCATAATACCTCATTTTATGATAATATACACCTTGCAACTATCCTCATCAATACCCAAATAGGTAAATTCATATCATAAAAGTTGTAATATTACTTTTTGAGATAATACACTAGAAATAGTGAAAATACAATGAAGCAAATAATAACGATTTGAGGTCCCCGCCCCCTCATGATCGTGTTGCACAATTTGTTACGAACATTTTCGGTACTGTAGTTTATTGCGCTTTCGGCTGACAGCAGTGCTAAAGTGCAAATGTTTTTACTTAAAGGCAATATATTTTGGACAACTTTAATTTTCGATAATTTTATTTTCGTAAATCTATTATATTCTCTGATTGAGATCATGAATATAGATTATTCTAGTAAAATACTTTTTGAACATTTTACTTGAATAACTATATAAAAATCTTTTTTTTTTTCATTAAAAATTCACTCAAAAATTTAAAAAATGAAAATTTCGCTGTTGGAAATTTTATATGTGTAATAGAATATTAAATTTCGAATATCTCATGATTCAGAATACCTTTTTTCGTGAAATTTTTCTAATGCATTTTGATATTTGTTGCTTCTTCAGAATCTATGCTTATTGATGAATGTTATTTCACTTGCAATTAGTGCTTTAACAACTATAGTAATATATGATAGCAGAATATTGGCTGTTTCCAGAGTTCTGTGACTCTACGCTTTCTTCATTTATTTGTATGGAATGCGTAAGATATAATATTTTTAAGGTTCAATAGTGAAAATATTCTCATCCATACTCATTTGAAATTCGAAATGCCTCATTTGCTATAGAAACAATTCGAATATTGAAATACTTCACAAAATTTTTTTCATAGAAAAAGGATATTAATGGCATGGCGAAAAAATTATAGAGGATCTAATTTGTTCTATTCACTTCAACGGTAAAGGTAACGAAAAGTTATCAAAAATATACGATTATTTTTATAAAAATTGGAAAGTTTTAACGTTATTATAATGAAATTAAAATTTAATTTACTATGGCGATAATTTTGACTTCGAATAAAGCAGTTGAAATCAAATTTCAGCCAAATATCTTCCGCTTATCTAAATGAATCCCCATATTTTCATAGTGATATTCGCTATAGATTGCATAACGTTTCGTTCAAATATTCAAGAGCAATGTAGAGAATATTAGATCATCATCATATTATGAGTGGCCGTTAATTTAGCCGAGGGGGTTACAAAAGTAAAAATGAGATAATATTGGTTTCTAGCATTAGAAATGATATGCTAAGAATGGATATTGCGTTTGTTGGAAACCAATTTCGCATACCACTTTTTATATTTATCGTGCGAATTTACATGTGCAAAAAAAGAAAATGATGAGATTAACTTAACTGACCTTCATTTATTTCTGAGGATATTGCTTTAACAGATGGCAAATGAAGTTTCATCAGCATTTTGGCACAATTTTGGCTTTTATTTTCAAAGTTTCTTGAAAACTTGTCGTTTTTTCTATTTTCAAGTAGAACTAGTAAGAATCTCGCGTATGAAACTACCACCTTTCTTCTTTGGAATGCTTCTTCTTTCAGGCACTCTTTGAAAACAAAATAACTTTGAATTTATGTTTCTCTATCTTTCACCCTGCGTCTTCCCTTTCCTTTTCCCTTCCTTTCTTTCCCTTTCTATCTCTCCCTCTCTCTCGCTCCCTCTCTCTCTTTTTGAGCATAGGAATCTTAAACTAGTGTTTACACATTTTTCTTATTTTCAATTTATCTTAGAGATCCCTGTTAAAATCAACCCACCCTGTTGTTTTGCACTTTTCTGTCACAACTTTCGCTATCAATAGTTGCAAATAAGAACACTAACACATCGCCAACACGAAATATGACCTAAGACAGGAAATTAGAAGAAAAAAATTTTTAGCCACTAGAATTTTTTTTATAATTCTGTAAAATCATCTTTCCGCTCTCAACAGAAGCTCATCAAATACTTGTTGATTGAATTAAGCTAAACATTATGCTAAACATTCATAATTACTGAAATTTTTTTTTTCATAAATTTCATTGATAACATTTTTATGCCGAATATTTGATGCTATTTTATTTTATTTTTTTAATATTGTAATATGATAAAGATTTTAAAATTATCTATCAAGTAGATACGTTTTGAAAGTGTTATTGCATTCCTGCAATTTGCAACTGGAATTGTTATTGCATTTCAGTAATTTGCAATTGTAATTATTGTTGTTTGATGCTTATTTTATAGTTGACAATTTCAAAACATTATATTTATGATTTTCAAAAAAAAATTTTTTTTTCAGGAAATATTCCAAGAGGAATGCCGTCAGTCACAGTGGAATGTCAACGATATTTTGCGATAAGTAAGAAAATACCTAAAGGTTTGTCTATCATTCAATAAACAAAGAGTACCATATCATCTAATCTAATTGTTCAAGAAGGAGCTAATTTATGCAACACTAGCACAATGTTAAAACATCTAATAATCTTTTATTTTTTTGTTATTTATCATCAAATTGCTAATGAATTTCAAAAATGAATTTTATATGTGCAAATTTTCTCTCCTTGTTCAGAATATTTCCCACAATCATTACTCGTTAAATAGTGCTTATCATTAATTGATAAGAGTTGAGCTAAACGAGAAGATTAAAATATTAAATGAAGCTCGAATTTATTATGAGATGGTTTGAAGTAAAAAAAAAAATTATAGGGTTAAGGAACTATTGATGTTCTTTAATTAATCTTTTTTTAGAAATTTTTTTTCATTGAAATTCGTTCATCAGTAAAATAATTTTAGATGTGAAACGTTATTGTGGAATGTGCCGTCAGCATGGAGTAATGGTCGAAACGAGAGGACATAATTGTACTTATAAGAGTTGCGAATGCCCAAGGGTTTGTACTTTTAGAAAAAAAAAATGCTTCATAATCTAACAATAGGAAATCCACCCTTTCCACCAGCATAGTTTCCTGCTTCATTAGCCTTCACCCTTACACTACCCGTGCTTCTTACCTCTCTCGAATTACTTAAAAATCTCCTAGATCTGGTTGTTTCGTCAGCTTGAAGAAATAAACGGGGAATATAATATAGGTGCGGTCGCATTGTTTAAATCTTTGCTTATGGGAAGGGAGGAAGTCATAAGAAAATTGTAACGAGAAAACCATTTCCTAAAGAGCAAATCTGTATGCATGGTTTTTGCGAATATTTCAAGGATTGCGGAGATATGGCTACACCGCTGTTTTCCTCCTCCCTTCCCTTCGAACAATCCCTCTAACAATTTGTTTCCTCTAGACTTCCAAATTTTTATTGCAGGATTTCTAGCAGTTTATAATCCTGTTTAATTAGGTTTATTTTTTTCCTTCTTTTTAATCAGGCTTACTTAGAAGTTATTTTCCTTATTTCCTGAATCTCAAATAGAGAACATCTCGTGGGTATGCTTGCAATTCCATCCGACGAATTCAGGCTTCAACTCAAGAACGTGCTCAAATAAATTACTATCAATAACATTAGATAACATTAGCCCATTTCTTAAAGCTCACTTCGATGCACCAACGAGCTGTTCAAAAGTGATAAGCCAACTGACTTTGTCACTTGTGCATTTTCATGTTCTAAGTGAATGAATGAAATTTTCCTTTTTTTTTGCTCGTTTTTCTAAAATTATAGTGTTCACGTTTGAAGGATAAAGCGCTCTCGAGAAATATACCAACTTTTTCTACTTAAGGAAGTTTTAAAAAACTCTGAGTGGTAATTTATTCATTTATTAGAAGCGGATCTAAGATACTTTCGATGATGGATTTATTTCCATAAAAATAAGAGTGCTTAAAAATTAGAGAAATTCTATATTCGTATATTTTGAAATTTCCTTCGAACATAATGTAAACAATGGAAGGTTTTTAATTTTTCTTCTGACAACTTATAGAATTTGAAAGATTTAAAAAATGATCGTTGAGTAGATATACGGGTTGATATACGGAAATGATCGTTGAGTAGATATACGGAAAATAAAGGAAGAACTTGCCTTGTGCATGGAAAATAGAAATGATTGAAAGGTTATGGTTGATGAAAATATTTTAAATATTGCAGTGCTTATTGATTCGACAACGTCGACGCATAATGAGCACTCAAATACGATTACGTAGAGCACAAGATAAAAAATTTCAACGTACATCGGAACCAGCTGAAGCTGATCTAATCCCTCAGAATCGATGCGAAAATAGCGAGAAATCCTCCGTAAGTTTTTCAATTTTCTTTCCAGTGCTTCCTCTCAATTACATCGTGTGAGGAATGCTAGTCGATCGTCTCTGTTACTTCTCCAAAAATTTCCCAAAAAAGAGAAAATTCAAAAATTTTCCCTCATTCCTAAGTAGTTTCGCAGATCCCTTTGCAAAAAGTGTGCTCACCTATCTATTCGGTAGTTTCAGTTCTCGCAGTACTCAAGCCAGACTTTTGAAATTTGATAGCCACAACGCATATTTTGGAAAAAAAATTCTTAAACACATCTTAAAATTAACTTATTTAATAAAACTTGAAAAATTGAAAATGTTTAGAATTGATGAAAAATTTTGCATTAATTGTGTCATGAAAAAATTTAAACTTTTTAGAGAAAAATTTCCTCAACAATTAAATTATTTTGCATATTAATAAAATATTAGTTGTTTGTATGAAAACTTTGCTAGTTAAGGAGAATGCAAAAGCCAATACAGTGGAATTTCCTTTGATATAATCAATCGTGCAATGATGATCACCAGTAGTTGACTTCCAGAAGAGGATTATGAATATTATTCATTTGCTGCATATTAGATTAGACATATTTTGCATTTTATAGCAATTAAAGAATGCTAGCATTTCGATTGAAAAACATAAAAGTAAATATGCTATAAAAATATAAATTTCTTGCGATTCGTTAAGTTTTCAAACCCATTTATTTTTTTTATTTTTTTTATTTTTTTTTTTTTGGAAAAAAGGCTAAGTGGACTCAAAAGCCAAGTTTTAGCTGAAAAATTATGTTATTGCTATTTCGGATGAATTAATATAAGAGATAAAAATATGCTAATGAGAAAATACAACTGTAATCGTTTTCGTCTTTGGAAATTCTATATGTTTGCGGAATATAGGAATTTTTTTATTGATAAGCTTTAGCAAGCGCACGATTCATCTAACGATTACTGCTTTCCTCCTGCGTTACTTAGGAATTCCCTAAGTACTATCTATCGATTGAACTTGACCAATTTAAATTTTCATAAGTAATATTTCTAAATCATTGTTATCTCCGATGCTAACAAACTGTCATTCCTTTGAAATCTGTAAATTTTCCCACTTCATTTGAAAATTTTTTTCGCTTCATTAACGCTAAATATGCAAAAATAATTTCAGGTATTGGATATGAATGCAATGACTGAAGCGAAAAATATGTGTTATTTCTGTCAAAAATGTAAAAATCATGGAATATTAATGTGGAAAAAGGTGGATTTTTCTTTTTGTTGCATTTTTTTCGTTCGAATTTTTTCATCGTTGAGAATTTCAATTTCGAAAAAATGAACACTTTATGAGCTTTATAAAAAAAAAAAACCCATGCAATTTCACTTAGTTGTTAGATGAGTTGCAATAGATGAAAACTATTGCTCGTATGTTGTTGAGATGCTTTTCTCAATGCATTAAACTTTATGACGTTTGAAATGTTTGACGGGACATATTGAGACCTTTTTTTATAAAAAGGTTTTTTAGGATTTGCTAATTTCACCAATATTGCCACTGCGTACGTATCGATTTAGATTATCTATCCACATGCCCACTAAAGATCTGATCTATGAAAAGAAATCCAAATTTTAAATATTTGAATTGAATATGAATTCGATTCAAAATTTGGTTGAACTAAAGAAATATTTTTCGTTTATTTAGTTGACAACGAACTGAAAAATTGAGTGGCGCATTCCCTTTACAAATACCAATCCATAAAATAGTGTAATGAGTGAATTATTTGATGGAACATTTAAGTTCACTGACTGGTCGTTTGCTTTGTTTTATGATCAAACCTTGAATATATAAAGTGAATTCGAATATTTCATAGAAATTTATCTTAGCAAACCGTTCCACATTCAAAAATATAATCTCATATGCGCATTAATGATTTCATGTATATTTTATTTCCAAAACTTGAAAATTTTTTTAATTTCAATTGAAAAAACTATTCGAATTTTAACAAAAAAAAATTTTTTTAGATTATTAGATTGTTTTTTAGATCGAAAAATTTTTTAAACATTAATAAAAAAATTATTCCCCAATGTCCAGTAGATTATTAGTTAATTCATATAATCGATTAAAATTTTCCAATTCGAATTTTCCTTCCATACGTAATTTTTTTAAAGCGTGCTATCGATTTATCATATCTTGGCTTATTCGTATAGAGGAGTTAGACCGCCAGTAGGTAGCATATCAATAAATGTGCTGTTATAAAACTTTTTGTTTTATTAATGATAGCATTACATTGCAAATAGTGAAAAAAGTGTGCTAATGCTTCCACCCCCTCCC
>JAAVTS010000210.1:36782-56539 GCA_022845575.1 Baylisascaris ailuri | reverse complement strand
GCTGCGCCCCCCCCCCCTCCCTCCTCACAAGGCATTTATTTTTTTCTAAGGGCTGACATTTGCTAGAGATTGTGGAAATATTGAAATCATTGGAATAATTTTTGAATTTCCCAAAATCTAAATTTTTTTAAGTGATAGAAGTAGGTCTTAAATTATAGGATCATAAACGTCATTGTCGATTCGCTGATTGTACTTGTGAGCAATGTGAACTAATTGAAACACGAAGAAAACTCGATCAACATTTGAAAGGATCTCGTCTAGCAAAAACGACCATACCTAAAGGTGTCATCGAATATGGTAACTATACGATTTCTTATTGCCATCGTACAGCCTTACAACATGTGCAAATGTAAGCAAGGAGACATACACATCACCTATTCACATCGAGACGTATGAGTATAGGTAAAAGCCAGATGCTGCTATATTCTACCTGGATGAATAGTATGCAAGAATATGCGCGAAACGTTGAGAGTGTGTAATATGGGTCGCAGCCTCGTAAATTTGAATCACCTCAAGAGCCACTTAATAAACGTCAATACTTGCAAGCTTTCAAATTTTCTAAGACAAATGCGTGTGACATATAGTCGAATCTGTTCACAGTGAATGTAGGAATTTATAATTTTACAAGTTTTCCATGATACATATAATCGATGATAGAAATTTTCATATTTTTTCCAAAGTGTTGATCAGGAAAAGATGGAAAATGCAATTATAACATAATGGTCATATTTGATGTTATGCATCAATTGAAGAAAGTATATATGATCGGAAGATGAGTGATAATCGAGGTTACTCATGCAGTATAGTTTGCAACCATCCACGAGGGTGCGTAATCGAACTAGAGATATACCAAGTGTTGTGATGACTGATTATAACTAATAAATTTTATTGTTCCAGCTTATTCATGGACCAGCTGTAGGATAATGCGCTTTCCTGTCCCTCTTAGCTTACTTAATGAAGCTCTAGCAAACCCCCCTTATTGATACTGTAATCAGCCCGCCTCGTAGTGCGTCATTTGCAAAAGCGCATATCGTGCCAGCTTACCCACTACGCATTCACTGTTACCGCAGACATCTTCCTAGAAATAACGTCTTTAATACATCTTTATATAATATCCCAACTTTTTTTCTTCATAGTAGTTTCGAAGTACAGCTTTTTTTTGAAACTATAGAAGAGGTGAGTGAATTCAAAAACGACAAACAACTCTTCTGAGGGGTTTTTTTGACTTGGCAACTTTATGGGAACATTAATACCTTTTGAATGTAGCGCACCAAAGAACGAATAAATAAAATAAAAATTCAACGGTTATAAACGTCGAGCGGGATCACAAATCGTTGATATGCTACATTAGAGAGTCAAAATACATTTATGCGCGTCGTTGGGGAAGCCATCTCAACTTTCTTCAAGTCTTAGCGCATTCAGAGACCCACTTTTAATCCTTGTCTACAGCCATTTTTCCATGGTCCAAGAATACAGCTTAGCCTTGACAACAAACGCTGCAATGGTTGTGAGCAAAATGAGCCAAAACACGCTGCATAAAGCTGTATTGGCAAAACATACTCTAAAGAGAACAAACTGTAAAAAGCGCATATTGTGCCATCCATGTGATGATAAATTTTTGCATTATTCCCATTTTCGAATATCGTTTTGTTGGCTCTAGCATCACATACTAACGAAGAGAAAAAATCTCTCTTTGAAAAATTTTTTCTCCACATTCAACACAAAAACTCTCACGACAAGCTTCATTGATTGAATGTCACATAAATGAATTTTTTTAAATTGAATTTCAACTTTCTTTTCAAGATGAAATATAGCAGCAGTGTAAATGTGCAGAAGAAAATGAATTATACAAGACATATGCAAATAGATTCTTTCTGAATTTGTTGTCATTGTTGTTGTTGTTGTTTTTTTTCTCGATTTTCTTTAGTTGATTAAATAAAGAAATAATTTGTAGATAGGATTTACTAGATTAAAAATCGTCTTATTTTTGTGTTTTTTTTTTGTTGTGAAATTTTAAAAAGAATAAGCAAAATATTGGCAATTTCACCTCTATGCATTAAAATGAAAGTGCGTTTATGCATACATTTCTTCTCTTCTTTTCAATTCTCAAGTCATTGAAAAAACAACGGTAACGCCTGATGGATGAATATATTAAATAGCGTAGATGACCACATAATGTTTATTTTAACTAACCAATTTTTATATGTTTAATAGATGTAGCTATATTATAGGCATGTTATAGGTATATTATTCTAACTACGAAAGTAATGAATGAACTTAAGCAAGGTAATTTTATCATTGCAATCGACGAATGCACATAATAATGCAAAAATTTTAAAAAACAGGATTTAAGCGTTTAGCCGCTTTCATAGAAAAACACATTACCCAGCACTTACGAGTGTTTTTCTAATATTTGGATATTAATCTGGTAAGTTGGGATGAAGAAACGTCTGGCATGTCTTCCTTGTAAATTTCTTTCATAGCAGGCATTTCAATAGGGAGAAGCAGCTAAAGAAGCATGCACGTTATGCATTTATTGCAAATTTACATATTAAATCGATGGTTTTTCCAATATCACGAAATAAGGAGATTTCAAAGCATTTGCTTTTTGCTGATTCGTTTATATAAACGATTATCTAAAATTCAATATTCGGCTACACTTAACCGATTAAGTGAGAAAATTGATTTATAGATTTTACGCTACACTCATATATTAATAAACCAAACGCGGAACATCAGATACAGCAAGTCAATTTATGGCATTATGACCATTGATGTCACCGATCGGCTGAAAAAATGTTTTCTTTTCTTGTTCCATTTCAAAACTTAACTACGGATTGAGTCAGGGAATATTACCAATGAGTTTAATAAAGTTCATGTTTTTGCTAGCAGTTCCTCCTTGGCTGTCTTTATTTTGGTGTAGTTTCGGAACAACTTTGATACCTTACTAAAAAGCCTTCCAAAATTTGTGTCTATCTACATCTCGATCTTGTAATTGGAAATGTCAGAGATATGCAAACATAATTTTGGCACCTTACTAAATTACTGCATTTCTATATTTCAAAATTCAAACTACAAAATTTCAAAAAATCAAAAAACATCGCATATTACCTCAATATTTCTTATGTATGCTCGAACCATATCCGTTGTAATGAGTGTATATAATTGCAAACAAAACTCCACAACTGTCTCATTAGCCATACTATTCTTCTTATGTACTCTTACGTTTGTATTGCAATCGCATTTTTATAATCAATCGAATAAATATTGCAGCACTACCGAGATCGAACTCATCGACAATGAGTTGTAGTTCTTCACCTAGCTCGAAGCCACTCAATGAAGAAAAACTCTCACCAAGTTTAGCCGATGTGAATTCACTATATATGCCTTTTATGCTTCCTGTTAACGCCAATAGCGAGGTAATTTTTGTGATCGATTCTCTTCGATTTTCGTCATTGAAACTATGCTGTATAACTAGAATCAACTTGTTAGAGGGTAGTGGAATTGAAGAGTTAGCAAGTCAAGAAGTACACCAAAATTCGTCTGCGAATTTTTGCTCCTATTGTTCATTTCATTCATCCTCTGTGTTGTTGAATAATATGAGCAAAGCAAAGTTGCACTCGAACTTTGGCATCCAACTAGTGCCAGTCGTTTGGCAAAACGGACAGTCATTTCTTGCTTTTCGATATGTCGAAAATGTTCACTTTTAACCTTCTAAACGGTTATGTTAAGCAGAACAGCCTGGATTTTCTCCTTTTTTTTCACCTCATGATCCATGAACATTGCTCACAACTGTTGAAATTTATGAATTTGAATGAAGTGGCCAGAAAAAATTCAAATCATTTTATTCAACTGATTAAATTCAAATATAGCCAACGAATATATTGGAGTTTTCAATCGTAAAGACTAGCTGAAAATATGAAGCGATGATAGGAGTCCGTTCATCGAAAACAATGTCATACATTTACGAGACATTCATAGCAACCACGTTGCGCTTCTTTTTTTCCTCTTTTTTTTTCAACAAAAAAAGAAGAAAATCATATTCGGTGTTGCCTCTTTGCCATCGTCAATTCGAACACAATTTCATTGCAATTGAAAATTGCAACAAATGCAATTCTTTGTTAATTTCTCAAAAATTGCCATTATAAGCGTCTTACATCCGTAAAATTTTTCCAAATTTTTTTCTTTTTCCGCGAGGATTTGAATGGATTTTTACTAATTTCTACCGTAATCATGAAATATTATAACCTCTCCACCTTTTAGAAATAAATTTTTATGGGTTAATGATATCATTATTTGAAAAATTTTTTGGCGTGGAGCAAGTTAATTATGCACAATGCGATACGATCAATCCAGCGATGCAAATATTGTGAAGCATCATACAAGTTTTAATGCGAACATTGAACGCAAAAGCATTATTTCCCTATCTCTGTACTTTCCATATTGCCAAACCTCTTAAATCCCTTTTTAATATGCAAGCAAAGGGAGGGATGGGGTATGTGGAGGGGTGAGGGAAGAGAGGAGGAGGGAGTGAACGCTACTTGGGCTTAATTAAGTATAGAAATAATCACCCACTATGCCAGTACTATTGGAAAGCAGTTTGCACCAAATTGCATTGTTACGTTTGCCGGTCTTTCTTAGCATTTAACTCTTTCAAAGGCACTAGGCATACGAAAATTCTTGAGTACGCAAAGTCCACTAGAAATTCAGTGATTCCATAACCAATGAAATCTGCGCATAATGGTGGTGGACGAATCAGAGATCTTCCGTTAGCGAAACAATTGCTGCACCGCTGAGCCACCGCGGACTCGTCAAGATTGCAATATTTCTCGCTAATGGGTACATAGAAATAAATATATGAATGATTAAATAGTATACTCGGATGTAACAATAAATACATACGTATTTCTTTAAAATTGAGAGTGAGTTATTTTATTGTAAATAATTTAATTATTGGCTAGTAAAGAATTTTTGAAAAAATTTCTACGAAAATAATGACCATTTGAAATTTAAGCAAATATTTTTTTGAGGGAATTGTGCAAAAGTTAAGGTAAATTCCTATTTATTGCACAATAAGAGTATTGATGAATGTTTTTTTTCGGATATGAAAAGTTGAAAACGTAAAACCGGTTGTAGATGTCACTTCATGAAGAATGTTTTTGATTGCCTAATATATCACTTCACTGTTGCTAAGAATTTGCGACTGGTTTGCTACCTTCATAAAGTTTCTCTCTTTTTTTCTCACCATCATTCCTGATGCACTTAATTTAAAAAAAATAAATAAATAAAAGAAACAAATCTGATATTGTGGTCAATAGGTCAATACTATTGTAATTTATGCGCAAATAGTCATAGAAAAATATCGAATTTTTTAGTAATGCAATGACTGTAGTAGTAAAATAATATAAATGCAATCACATGTTATATTATTAGAATCAAGACAGATAGTAAGTTTGCTTAGGTATGAAATTTTGCCATAATGGAATAATATGCCTCACCTATAAATTTCTTACAGCTAATGATGACTTCTTTGGAATAGAAACAGTTGAAATGCACTTTTCCTGAAGAAAGAAAAATTGAGATTCATGTTCGGCAAGCTTGCTCAAGATCAGTCAAGACCACTCAAGATCAAGATCAATCTTGATTAAGCCAGATCAGGTCTCATTATGCCGGAGTTTGGGGGACGAGGGGGAGGATAAACAGCTGCAAAGCGGCAATTCTTCTGTAGAATTATACGATGCAAATAAAATTGTCTATCAAAGTGATTTACGACACTTAGCTGAATACCTGATCTCTTCGCTACTATTTCATAACATACCTTTTTGACATGATATACATTCTCTCTAGCATTGGCATTTGCTACTTCCACTCAGATTTGTTGGATCTTAGGTTTAACAGTATAGATAATTGGGATGAGGAAAGAGGTGGTGAAGGAAAGCACTCTCTTCTCTTACTGTCCTTCGCAATTTCCTTTCAGACTGATCAAGTGTTGTGGCTAACAATGTGCCTAGTGGGGGAGGAGGAGGCATTTTTGCAATATGCACTCTAGAAGTTAGAATAGAAAGTTTTTAGTTAATTCAGAGTTGTTTCACCCGAATTGCAATTGTTTATTTGCATATTATTTTTTTTTTTTTTTTTTTTGCAATTATAAAGGTTTTCTCTTTCAGAACATCTTGCTAAATTCGATGAATTTAAATGCACAGACAACATTGCCGTTCTCGACATTACCAACGAAGCTTGGTTCTTTGGCGGCTTTCCAGATTACACCATGTTCTCCGCTATTCGCTTGTTCAACGACACTTCCCGCCGCTACACCAATGACATCGATCACTTTCGAGCGTCCATCCCTTTTTACAGGTGGTGTTGCATCTATGCCAATCGAGCCAAATATTGGCCAAATACCGGAAGACATGACCGCATTCAATTCATTCCTCACCAATATACGCCGTTTAGAGGAGCTCTTTAGTTGTCATAATTCGAATTTTGTTAGAATGCCAAATGCTTGATATTTTATTTTAAAGGATAAGATTTTTTAAATGATTATCTCCAATTTTTAGAATATGAATATAATAATTGAATATCTTTGAGGTGTCTTTTCTTAGGTGGATGAGGGCAAATTAGGGAGGCTTCAATTTAAGTTCAATTTTATTATAAAGAATAGAACGAAAATTTTGAGAAAGCTTTTTGATTGTCGACCGTTGTATTTCGATGCCTTGTTTGTATCCCCTCATAGGATGTGAAATAGATGTGCTGAAGAGCACTCTATCAACTATCTCATTCATTCATTACTACAACTAAAAATTTTTATTGCTATTATTAATGCTTCATTATTTGATTATTTTTCTATTCTTCTTAATCAGGGTTTTATTTATTTTATTATGCAAATTGGTGTTTCTATTATACAAATGCCCTTCAAAATATTCTTTTTCTCTACATTCAAATATAGTACAATGATGGTGTACGGATGTGAAATTCATATTTTCGGTTTTTAACTCGTATGTATTAAAAGGTAAAGTGCCTAAAATAAATAAAGCTAGTCACCTCATTTGCAAGCTTTTTCATTGCATTCAATCAACGCAGAAAAATTGTTGCATTAGTTGAGCTGATTGAAACAGATTGCATCGGAGATGGAAGAAGTTGCTTTGGGATTATAGCACCGAGTTTCAACGAGTATCCCAATGATTGCACGCTAAAGAAAGCTGGATTAAATGCACTCGCAAATAAAATCGATCATGATTGCAGCAGTTTCCTCCGACACCCAATGATTTTGTTGTGCCACTTGCATGATACTTCATACAATTCGAGTATTACTTCTTAGTATTCCTTTGAGTATACCTATTACCACTAATGACTTAAAACTTACAATAGAACAAATTTAAAATTCTCTCAACAAATTAACAAATAGTACTAGAGAGTGTTCAATAAAATTATCAATCTTAACAATAATATTTCCTGATAGATAGTCGCGCGATGATTTCAGTTCGGTTTATGGTGACTTCTCGCAAAAGAGTACAGCGCCATCTAGACACACATTGTAACACAGACATCATAGATGTCGTGTTCCCTAAAAGTGCACTCAAGGGCATTTTATTAAACTAAAACCTGATGACAAGCGGTAAACAAAAAGAAGCAAAAATTACCGAAAGGTTAGATGACATCCGAAATAAATGAATCCTTAAAAAAACCAAAACGTCACAAGTGCAAATGCCAATTTTTTCCAATTATCTTCACAGAGTATTGATAGATTTTTCTGAAGAAAATATAAAAATATTTGAAATAAATATAGCGACTTCAATTAGTCAATTAATAATGACACAAATTATTTCCGTTATTTCAATACGATTTCAGCTAATAGATGAGCTTAATTAACTAGCTGCTATATATTAAAATATAAAATTAAAACTGAAAAATCTCATTGAAATTCCATTTTTTGGCATTGTAAAAAAAACGCATCGTTACAATCATTTTGCGCTATACGATTCAGCAAATTGCATAGAAAAAAAATTTGAAACATCTCTTCTTTTTGAAAAATTTTCTTTCAAAGATCTTTAGAGATGATTGTTTTACTCAATCAACTTTGTCTTAAATGATTTTACTTTCCCTCTTTTTTTCTATAGTTTTATCTATTCTCAAATATCGTCTGAGACTTTTTTATTTTCTTTTATTTTACTCAGAGTAAAAAATATGACGAAGCATTTCAGATTTATATGAAACTATATATAAAAAACAGATGATGAAAAAATTCATTTAGGACGAAACTGCAGTGATTATGCTGCCAGATGCACCTACCACTGAATTTTCTTTCTTCACAACGTTAAAAGCGGAATGTTTACATTTTATAGCAAATATCATAAACCTTAAACTCTTACTAGTATTGAAAAAAACCTTAAGTTCTTTTACTTCCCTCATTCTGAAATAACTTTTAAATTGCAATGTATCACCCTTGTACAATGCAATCGTTTAAAACTTCGTTATTTTCTACCTTCTATGACAGCTAAAGTTGTAATTACAGCCAGCCAAACACAATTCGTCAGTATTTGAACGACTAAATTCGTGAATTATTTCTACGAGAAGGAAATTCCCCAATAAGCAAAATAGGAAAACAACAGGAAACGTAAAAGCATTAAAAATTTATGACATGTTACAAAATCGATTAACACATATTTTAGGCTCCTTTTATGAAATTTTCAAGGTAACAAAGGATACAGTGCAAAATTAATGTTGAAATGGAAAAAAATTTTTTTTTCTTGAACTCTCACCACTCAAAAGTTTTTCAGAATAGAAAAAAAAAGAGGAAGAAATACATATCAAATCATTCTTCATTCAATAATTAGTTTCAGTAACCAATATAATATATATTAGTTGAACGAGAATGCCCCAAAGTCGCGAATGAAATACGTGAGAATGTAATATAACCGAATAATACGTTTCCGTATATTATTGGCACGGATCTAAGTGCACCTTCAATATCTATATCCTACGTTGCTAAAATATCCCAAAAACCTTAAAGGATGAATAACGATAATTGCGAAAAATATAGGAGATATTATTCAAAAATACTATTAGATTAATTATGAAGTTTTCGAAAATGAATTTAATTTCCTTTTCATATAGATGAATATTTAGCTATGTGTATTTTAGTGGCATATTTGGGTTCGACGTCTCTTGAGGGTATTATGAGGGGTTTAATAAATTGAAATAAAATAGATTGAGAGATCGTGGAATTGACCCATTCATATGATATTTGCTTTCCCACAACCTCAAGTTTTCCTTTCCGGCTCTAAATGAATACTTCTTACTATTTCCTGAAAGTCTAACAGCTCAATCAGGGAAATCCACCATAACCGCATCAACAAAGACATTGAATCGCATCAATAGTAAAACTACACCAGAAACTTCAATGCAAGTAGAACAGCTAAAAGGAATGCTGCTTATATGCTCACTAATGAAGAGCGTCAAATATTGAAGAGCGCGATTGATGGGTTGCTACTTCATTCGTTGACGCCCTTCGAATCGAGTCATCGACTAAGATGGCACAGCTCATAACAAGATCATTTCGTTTTCACTTCGATTTGATCAGAATACGATAACATAAGCAAATAGAATACACTTCGTTATGGAATGCTATTTCTTCTTTTTTTGCAGCACTCTGATTAATCGTATTCCGCTTTGATAGTCCTACTATTTTGAGGCAAAATTCCATAGTGGCTACTTTTCCCTTCGATGTTTTCTTTTTCAGTAATTTTCCACATACTCATTTTATGGTATTTATTAGTTATTTTTCTTCCATCTATACATCAAGTGAAACTTCACGGGTATTTCTTTTGTTGTACAGGTATCCACCTTTGTGGACACCTTTATACGTTTCATAGGTGTTTCAAAAAGATTTATATTATGCAAATCATAAGTAAAACGTTTGCGTTGAAATTACTAGCAATAGCAGCGCTTAAAGGAGTGTTAAGCGCAAATTTTAAGCTCTCTCAATTCCCCTCTTATGATTTGTTTTACTCTTACGATCCTCTCTCTGAGCTACCGGCACAGAGCTGGATTAGCACATTACTTCTCAGTGAAAATTTAAGTTCACAGTTGCAAATCATGTGCTGAAGTTATCGGAAGCAGTAGAAATTTTTTTTTTTCAATTTCAATTCAAATCTAATGTTTAGATCATTTCAAGTGTATAGACGTCGTGTGGCCACTCCGCTATTATGCAAATCATGAGAAAAACTCAAAACCATCGAATTTCAATAAGTCTTAGCACTATTTGGCCAAAATTTGTCCATATTTCGTCAATTGGCCATAAATAATCTCTATTTTGGATGTTTATAGACGTTACAGAAGTGAGCAAGAGCAATGAAGCTTGCATATTTGTCAATATTCCAAGACTTGACCATAGCTGATCTGACTTTATTTTTTTGAATATTTCATGAAACGGTCAGGGCTACTTTAAGTAATATGCTTTTTGATATTTTAGGGATTGACAAAAACTAATTCGAGCTTGCAAACTTATCAGTATTTCGACTGTTGACCAACAGTGCTATGGATTTAATATTTTCGAATTTCTTAAACATATAAGGAAGGTACAGTCTAGCTGTTGTGGATGTTGATATTTGAGGAATTGACCAGGTGTATCTAATTTATCTAATATGTCAAAAATTGTTTAGGAGTAGTCCGTCTCCTATGTTCACCGATATTCCAGACAGTGGCGAATAGTAATCCGGCTATAAAATCGGAAAATGGAAAATGTTTGGTTTTTAAAAGTAGATTTATGCATCTATTACTTCTTCAAAATCAGGTGAATAAATTTTGAAAGTACTCTAGGAGATGCAAACTTATGATGCGAACTTCGTAAGTTTGCAAAATTCTATGCCAATTTCGGAAATTTGCAAAATTCTATGCAAATTTCGTAAGTTTAGTTTCATTGCTGCAATGTTATAGTGCACATGCACGCATACATTAATATATATATATACTTGCATACAGCTACCTCATGCAAATACAAAAGAGCGAAAAACGAAAATTTTTAGCGTATTCCGCGATGCTCTTTTATCTTTCATCTAAGATAAAGTCTATAGAATTTTCTATGGAAAGAGAACTGCTATGAAAGAAAAAAAAACCCAATGTGTTCTTGCCTTACTGATGCGTTGTATCATAACTTATTCAACCGTTGCTTTATCGGCATCTCTGATCGTTGCTCAGTTTTCTTTGCTTATGGGTCGATCTTTACAAAGTTACGGCTGGCACATGCAAGATGGAAAACTTTCTGAAGATTACCACTTCCTGTTCAAATAGAGCTGGCAGGAATTTCTGAGTGAATAATGGTCTGGAATGATCGGAAGGACTCATTGTTGGAAAATCGTCGAGCTGAGTCATGTAGGCATTATATTGTTCACCAGGACCCAGAAAGAGTAAGACACACAGAAATCCGTGAAACACTATAAACAAACTCCTGGTTTTCTTGTTCTTGTAAACAAAGTAGGAAATATATATTTTACAACATGGAAAGCAATATATGCACTTTTTCGGCTGCTATATTTGATGTGATTTAATAGATAAAAGAGAACTTCCAGATTGATACTGCTCACAGAAACATCTAAACTCATAAATTTTGATGAGGTTGACTTTCGACTGATTCGAAGAAGTCTATCACAGTGATAAGTTTATCACAATGATGAGACTTTGCGAAAGGGATTGTAAAGCATAGTAAGATTTAGTCGTGATAACTTATAGGAGAAAATATTCTTGCATTTTTTTTCTTTATAGATTGGCCCGTTATTGACAAACGGCTTGCAGCATTCGTTGAAATGGCATCAACACGGATGAGGCGGTAGCGATCATATTTCAGAAGCTGTACTTATCCATTTATTTCATCACCCAATAATTGCATCATTTTATTTGAATTTTATATTTAAGCAACTCCTTTGCAATATCACTGATGCAAGAAATTCATTCGTAAAGAGCTCGCTTCAAGTATCCCAAGAAGCACAATATTAATGCAGCAAAAAGCATTATTTTTGTTATATATATTAAAAAATTCTGAAAAAAATATACGCACATATGAGTCACCGCAAATATACAATAATAATGTTGCAAATTTTATATCAGTTGCAAGCGATACATCAAACCAAATGATCAAGCATACAAGCGCACCGTTAGCATTAGGAAGTAATACAGAGTAATCAAATTCACCAAAACGAAAAATTTGAGCAAACAAATAACCAGAGGCAACAAATCGGTCATGCAGAGATAACCGCGCAATTTTTTTACCTGCTATCGAGGATGGTATGCGTAAGCAAGCCGACCATGTAACCCCTCATAGTGGTTTGACTTTGGAATTTGCAAGTTTCCCGGTTGCTGTAGAAATATTCCCTCGAACGTGGGCAAAAATTTCCCGAGGAAATCTAATACTCGTTAAATAATTGCAATTGCAATAAACAGAGGTTTACCCGAAACTGAAATTATAAGCTTCTCAACGGTATGCATGAAGAATTCCATTAAAAAAGCAATCACCTTTTGTTATATACGATTTCATTTTATAAATTAAATAGAGTTTTTGAATATAAATGAACTGTTAAAATTCATTAAAACTTTTCATGAGGAATTAAACCAGTTTCAATGATTGATTGCATTGCAACAGCAATTGCAAACGATTGCATCAACGATTGCAACGATTCAACGACAATATAAACATTACTTCCTAATGCAAAAGTGTTGTAAAACACTTTCTTGAGCTTTAGCTTTATTTATCTTTGCTTAAATTTTCAATAAAGAGTCATTTTCGATCCCAGTCCACATTATCGCAGTGATTCATAAATGAGTTTCAATCAAAAGTTTCAATTAATTATAGTTTCAATCAAAAGCACTAAAAATTCTCAATGGTTTCACTAACGAATGACTTATCACAGAAAAAGATCACTTAACAATATAACAAAATGATAAGATCAATAAACAACTCATTATTGTTGTTATTTATAGTACACGAATCATTGATGTATGTGACTGTAACCGTACTGAATTTCTATCGAGATAGGAAACCGTTGATGACTCACATTCGGTTACCTGAAAATTACATTCACATTGAATTAAATATAGGGGTCATTTTCATTAAAATATGCCCAATTTTTAAAAAAATTATTAAGGAAAAAAGTTTTATGAAAACATAACTGCTACTTTCTTTTCTGTTTCTGCTCTTCAGAGCTCTTCCTATTTCCCCTTTGAGTGTCGTCTATAATTTAGAAAAAAACCTCATTATCCTCTTCAGCGATCGTTGGCATAGGTTCAAAATGAGGTGCATGCGTTGAAGAAACAGATGTACGATGCTGCCTTCGACATTGCCCAGTGGATATCTGTGTACCGTTTGCCAATTGTGCTTTTTTTTTTGCTTGCGCCGATTTAGATGATGCATCTGAAACGATCTCCTTATTAATTTCTATTCAAAACAAACGAAAAGGTGAAGGACTGTTTTAGTAAGTAAAGAATAACGTAAAAAGGTCATATCTGGGAAGATTGATCAAAGGGACAACTATCGCCTCATAGCTTATCTCAAAGTTGCTTACAACCTATCCAAGTAAGGAATATTGCTTTGGATAGAAAATATATCTCACTTGATGATATTAAACAGCAGTGCAATAGAATATCGAATGCTTTGAAATGATCATATTCATAGATCAAAATTTGGTTAAATTTGGTCAATAAAATAGCCAAAATTTGAGCTGAAGGTTACATATTTTTGCACTTAGGGAAAAAATTTCTCTTGACATTCAATTGATGACAAATTCTGCTTCGAATATTCGAAAAAAAAAATAACGCCGCTTTTTCTTTTAGAGAGATTTTATTTTCATAAATTAGGATATGATTCGAAGGCTGTCCCACTAAAAACAATAAAAAAGGGGATTTTTCTCGAAACTATTTAGAGCAAAAAATAAATAACATTAAATATCAACAACATGATATGCTCGATAACTGAACACCTATTAATTCATTCACTTCTAAAAAATTTATACTATTTTAAAGGCGAATAACGCTAATTGATTAATGCTCGCCTATATGAAATACGATAAACAATGCAAGGAAATATGCTACAGAATCAAAAAGAAGAAAAAGCTAAAGTGAAGTTTCGAAGTGAAGTTCAAAAAATAGAAAAATATTCTTTGGCATATTTTAGCGATTTAATATATTAGCTGAAATTTTTTAATAAGCATATTTATTAGATAAAATATATATCAGTTAATAAAGCTTCAAATTTTGGTCTAAAATACGTTTATTAAAAATTGCTATATGTTAGCAAAAATAATTGCAATAAGAAAAGCTTAAACATTGTAAATTGCTATAGATTAGGAAAAATAATAATAATAAGAAATAAAAAAAAAGTAATACCGCTACTATTGAGTAGCCTGAAGATTCTGGCGAGAAGTAGATTACGCTTCATGTAGAAAAAATACGAAACGAGTACAAATATAAATATGATCGTTAACGATATTCCAAGAACAATCCACCAATGAATTAATGGATGCTTCTCTTCTGAAAGATAAAATTGAAATGCTCAAAAAGGAGATAAGCTTTTTTTTTTTGCAAAACGCAAGCAATAACAAATATAAAAGAGTGCTACCATAGCAAATTTGCATATAATAAGCGCACTAAGGTGAAGAAATTTTTATGCAGATGTTTGCAAATATTGTATATGTATATTAATATCATTCCAATAATTTTAAACTTAAAAATCTCTAAAATTAGAGTTTAGAAATATATTCGAAATAATTGGCATTCTTCAAACGAGCAATTTATAAAAATTTTCGAATTTGATCAATCACTTTATGAAAAAGGTATAGGTGACGAAATGTTCATAAATTCTGGGTACATTTATTGGTCACTCAATTACTATTATACAAATCAAACAAGACGATACCCTCACTGAAGATTTCTATCAGTGGATCTATTCAATTAAGAATAATAGCACTATCTGATAGCTGAGTGTGTTCAACGTAGTGATGTTAATGTGCTATACTGTAAAAGTATATATCGTGCCAGCTGCTGCAAAACTGTTCCCTACTACAGGTCAATTGTTCATATAACTATATAGCTTTTCAGGACCAGAATTACAGGTGTTACGGGAACGTTTTTGAGTGTGCGGGATAACCGTTGACATTTTGGTCTTTAATGCAGAAATGGGTAGTAAGCCAATCAACGTGGCACTCTTTCGCAGTGATTTCGATCGGTTTTAGGCTTCAAGCCTTTT
Source organism: Baylisascaris ailuri (assembly GCA_022845575.1). Taxonomy (NCBI): domain Eukaryota; kingdom Metazoa; phylum Nematoda; class Chromadorea; order Rhabditida; family Ascarididae; genus Baylisascaris; species Baylisascaris ailuri. Next base: position 41,307 of record JAAVTS010000210.1, on the reverse strand, counting down.
TATAGACCTGGACTTTTATAATTTCTTCAGAAGTTTTTTCCAATTGCAGCTCTATATTTTTCTCCAACTTTAAAAAAAACAAAATATAAAATCAATTATTTATGAAACTATTCAATGCAGTAAAATTAAAACGATCGTTTCACTCATATTCTTCATGAGGTAGAACATTGCAACAATTGCATAAATAAAATGAATGCAAAGAGAATCGATAATCGTTAGCATTAGTAATGAGAACGTTATGATGAACAAAAACCACTTGAAAATTGACTTTGCAATACACAGACATAGAATGATAGACGTAAATAGTCTTTTTGCAATGCGCAATATCGAATGCTTATCTAATCATCGTTTCATTTTCCATTTCTTATACGTCGATGCTTCTTTCAAATTGCAATACTTTAAAGTTATCTCTTTTCTTAAGCGTGATTCCTTTTTTTGCAATGATAAAGATCATATGGCAATTGCAAAATTTTTTTACAGTTAAAAATATCAGGAGCATCTATAATAGCACGTACTATTTCTTCTATTTTTATGTTATAACAAAATTTTTCACGTCTTTTTGCATTTATTCATTCCTATAGGCTTATATATGCTAATGCAACAAATATTCAAGAGTCTGTATATCTCTATTCACTAATCGCCTATAAATCGATCTTTCATGTGGTTATAAATAGCTGCTCAAGCTTCTTCGGTCATCGCCATAAATTCCTAATATTATTCAAGCAATATTTATGAAGGCAAATTTCGAAGCACTACATTACTGGCTATTTCATATTTATAAAACATAACATATTGCAGCAATGTGATAAATGAATTGACTCATAGAAAATTATCTGCAGATAAAAAATCGAGGAAAGAAACCATAATAGAAAGAGGAAAATTTCTTAGCACTGATACATGATGGATATATTTGATTCCCACCCCCTCCGTCCTAAGGGAGTCACAGTGTCTTCGCTCTATAGGATCAGTATTCCTTAGCGATGGTATTGGAAAAAATGTTCACTATTATTCAATTCGCTCTTCCTTTCCGGCGAATTATAGGTTCAATAGAAAAAAAAAGGCTTATGGAATCCATTGTATGCCATAGAGTGCATTTGTTAGTCATATGACAGCTGCCACTGTTGAATTGTGAACTAGATACAATCGTACATGCATTTAATAAAAATAAGTTCATATCAATGCATAATCCCTCATTCACTTTCCAATATTTTTGGGAAATATTATTAAAGAAAGCATGAATGAAGAAACATGAAAGCAAACTGTCGTCAGATATACATCTTTGTTCAACCGAACAAGACCAATCGGTTATTCTAGTATCAAAAAAAAAAACAAATAATGAAGGAACATAGAAGAATGAATTTTTCACAACGTAAACCATGAACAAAAAAATAAAAATGAAAATAAAAATTACATTAACGATGTACTAATTCATTTAAAAAAAACATTTGCTTGCGAACTTATTGCAATTTTTTTTCAGTACCTCATAAAAAGCTTCATGAATTATAAAAATAATGGAAAGAGAGTCGATCCTTGAGTACCGTACATAATGCTCAAAAAACTCCGTGTTCATAAGTTTCTATGGTTTCCAAGACGAAACAATGAGTACACATATATACCTATAGACATATTATAAGGCTGTTTTATTACATATTATAGGGTTATTAAACAGATATTATAAGATGGTTAAATTTTATGTTATAAGGCTATTATACAGCAAAAATAAAACTTCTATAAGGCTCTCTTTCCCTAAAAAATTTTCAAACCATCAATAAACGAACATCTGTATCCAATAATACGGATGACCACTACATACGCAACCATAAGCTGTCAATCGATAGCTCATAAAACCCAATGAGAAGAGGCAAAGAATGGGGAAGAAGAAGAAGAAGATAATATTACATGATCATGACTCAATGATCTGCTTGTGTTTGACAAACTAACACGAATGTGCAACCGACTAGCGCTATTGCAATTGCATCACAATAGCCACATTGTTGGCGGATATGCACTTTTAGCCACCATGTAATCCGCGATAAGCGTCTGCGCGCACAGACTTTTAGCCTTTTATATGAACGCTAAAATTTGTTGTCAACAAGCAATGATCAATCGTTCTCTTTGTACGTTTTTGTACGTCTATATGCTCGAGATGGGTATTTGGTGATGTAAGCTTACACATTTACTTGCAAACACATTGTAAACTTACATGTTTACCTGCATACATATGATTATAAGTTTACATGTTTAGCTGTCTGCTTATGCGTATTTTTACATATACATTTGTTCCGCTCTATTAAATAGCTTCAACACAGAAATCACTGAAGATAACATTACGAGATATGATGGCATAACCGATATAATCGACATCACACAACATCTCTTTCATATTTCACGCGTTTCATTATTTGTTCCGTAATTTATGAAGCCGGTTGGTCAGATGAACGGAACGTAAACGCGTATTTTATACCTATTTTAGCGGTATGTTTCGCATATAATGCGGCAATATAAGTTTATATTCAGCATTTCAAGGCGTATTAGGCTCATATTATGATGCTCATTTTCATGTGGAACCCTAGCTGAAAGGCTCGCTAATAGGTCAACGAGTTAATTATATTCTTTATAGAAGCAATGAAGTATCATGACATAAATGATCGTCCCTCATCTCAAAGGGACTCGAACGGGTGGTAATAAGCCCCAAAGGAGAACACATACAACCATAAATAATATTTATTATATCAAGCATTAGATTCATTTTATTCATTCACTTATTTACTCAGCTCCCCATAGAGAGAAAATAACTGCATACGGAAGTATATGGGAGTCATAAAACGCTCATAGAGAGGCGAGAAATGAAGCAGGGAAAAAACACAGATTGAAGAATGGTACATAACTTATAAAGTGAGATGCCATCAGACAAACGGAAACAATGTTAAAACCGGTTTCAACAAATTTCTATTGAGTGAAAAAAATTGGAGAGAATCAAAGAACGTCAACAATATAAAAATTTTATTCCGGAAATAATACATTGAGAATATTCTCATATTGACAGAAGAAAAAAAAAGATAAATGAAAAAAAGATAAAATAAAAAAGATAAAATAAAAAAGAGAATGATATGGCAACTAACCATATGCAATCGATGTTGAATAAAGTTTAGCGGAGAATCGTGTCAATGGCTCAGCGTGAAATTGTTTTGTATGAAATTCTAACGATAATGCAGGTGTTGAACTCTCAATGAGGCAATGCTTAGTTGTACAACTGAAATATATACACTCAAAAATTATTGTAATCATTTGCAAAAAAAAAAAAAAAAAAAACTATCAATACACTTCAACAACGTAACGCTTACAAATATTATCTACCTTTTCAATAATATTTTACTAAGCGCCTCCTATAGTTGGCCTGAAATTGTTGACTTTAAAAGCTATAAAATCATAAGATTAACCATATTTTATAATTTCTAATCCTTGCTTTATAATTTCTATAGGAGTTGAACAAGAGCGATTCCTGAACGAACACGATATGGTCATGTAATATAGCATGGGGACTTTTTATCAAAAAGCCAATAAAACCTTGAATTATAGTGAATCGTCTCTAGACTATGCTAATAATTCACTACGTTTGGTTTGCTCAAATGCAATAATTCGCCCCTTCCCCCTCCTCCGCCCACCATTACATCTTCATCGCAAAACATAGGTGGCGGACAGAATTCTTTGTTCCTACTAACTTGACACCTATTTATTTTGGATGGAAAATTGAAGCAACGGTGGAATTTAATTTATTTGTCCTTCTAGACTCACAAATAATAGCGGAAACGTTCAGCGAACTGGAGAGATTTTTTTTTTTTTTTTTTTTTTCAAAAAGACCAATGCGCAAAGACATCTTTATTATGTATCCTTGTCAAAAATATGTACAATCATCTCAAAAATATCGTTTAAAAATTTCCACGTTGCGTTTGCTATGATTAACGGTGATTTTTGATTCCTTCTTAAGCGTGTATACAAAAAAAAGTGCAAACCGCTAACCACATGGGCTCTTCTAATCTACCGATGAGTGGGAAAAAAAGAATGAAATAAACAGTGTGTTCGTTTCGCTTCATCAACATCATTGAACATTAACAAAAGATAGTCAGTAAATTGAGTATGTTACGAATGAATTTCCCATGAAAATATGGAAATGAAGGCAAATAATATGGATGATTTAGTGTGAAAACTTTTGATGATTGAAATTATCACATCGTAATTCTAAAGGGAATGATGCAATTTAATTGTTCAATCTTTCAGGTGAGAAATTTCTGCTTAATTTTAGGTGGAATTTCAAGTGAAACTTCAAATTAAAGCGTTATTTCGTGTTTGCAAGTGAATTACATTATTCCCAAAAATATCCAATCAGGCCCTCAATTGAAAAAAATGGCAAAACTGGAGGAGACGAAACAATTGAGTTTCATTCGATATGCTTTTAAAACAATTCTAAAGTATCCTCATTTGGTCGTTTCATCGCTCCATATGCTTGCAAGTCCTTTAAATCATC
>JAAVTS010000210.1:7368-20571 GCA_022845575.1 Baylisascaris ailuri | reverse complement strand
TAATACTTGGAAGGAGAAAAAACAGTGCAAATCCAACAAATGTTCATGAGAAGACACGAGAAAGAAAACAAAAATTATAATCAGAGTTCGCGAGAGAGAAGACTGTTGAGGTTGGATAATTCGACAGAGCCGTTAATCTGTTGTTCTAGAGAATTTACGAGACGAGCTTCCCTTATCTTGCGGATTAGTGTACCTTTACCCGAAGCAAGTATTTCGAACACAATGTTAGTAGCCTCAAGGTTGTTGACCTCGGGAACGTGGTTGCCCGATGGGCAAGCACGTTGCCCGATGGACAAACACGTTGTCGAGGTCAACAACCTTGAGGCTACTAGCATTGTCTCATGATTGCCTATTTAGTTTGCACTCTCTGTTTTTCTAATCGAAACATATACGTATGACGTAATACTCGAAAATGTGATTTAGTCTGTCTCAATGCTTCTATAGGCAGCTTATTTTACTTCAATCGAAGTACAATCCCTCTATCAAAGTGAGCATATTTTATATGTAATTTATTCATTAAATGAATGCTAGTGCTAAGCAACGATATTGAGCATAAAGAAAGTGAAATTTACCAATAGAATATTTATTTATTGCTAATATTCCTTTTGAATTTGTCCTCATTAAGTTTAATGCATGATTTCGCAGTTTCTTCAGTGAATTTCACTTCTCACCCTAAAAGCAAATTGAAGAAAGCCGAAATGCGTTCGGACAAAATCCTTTTTTTTCCAGCAAATGATCAGAAAATCAATTTCAAGATTTTATTTATGGATGGATTGGTGATTTTTTTTGATCGATTATTGATTATTAAGCAATAGCGCTACTCAGATTTCAGGGGTACTTACTGTCTAAATGATCTATTACGGAATCTCAATTAGGAATTATGTGTAACATTTACTTCTCAAAAGCGAAAAATATGTTGTACACGATGAAAACTTAATGTGAACAGATTTATGTTGCTTATAAGAGATATCAGTATGCATATGAATTAATCTTATCTCATATATGTAAATTTTTATGCCTATTTGCCTCATTTAAATAAGTAAATTCTAAAGCAACGAAGGCATGTATCGCTAGAAGGTTTGTTTGTATGCATGATGCACTTTAACTTTCTTCCTTTCGTCCTATACATTTACTATTTGCCCAATACTTTTAGCTTTTCACAGCATCTCATTGGCAGATTAAATTCATTTAATGACCCTAAAATCTATTTTTCTTTACAGGTCGATTTCACTCGAAGATGTCATTAATAAAATGCAATCTCGAGGAGCTAGAATGGATATGCATTTTCGTACACCATCAGATATGATCAATCAGTCCCACAAATAATCAACTAAAAACTAGAATTTGCATAACGATGTATTCATACTTTAACTGATATGATCCCCTCTACAAATATTCCACTAAAAATTTATTTATTTATCTTCGAATATATATGTATGTCTTTTGCTTGTTTATGTTGTAGAATGTGAGATATTCTCTACAACAAAGCAACAACAACCGTATAAAGTGCTATAAAATAGGCAAAGATAAAAGAATATAATAAAAATATTTAAAAAATATAATATATGAGCGTTTTTTGCTTATTTTTTACTGCATACGTTCCTATATTTTTGGATGTTTTCCCACTTCAATATGTTGTAATAAAAATAAATCAATAATTAAATATGTTAAAAATAATTCCCTCTTCCCCTATTATTTAATAAGTTAAAGTGGATGTTAATTTGTTTATCCGCAATTTAATATCGCTGATTTTTTTAATTTTTTATGTTTAAATATCGCCAATTGAACAAATTTTGCTCAGTCTTTCAATTATTCGATTTTTCTTTGTTTAAACGTTAAATATTTATGATTGGTCCAAAAAAAAATCCGTCATTTAAGTCCAGTTTCAATTCGACGCTCTTTGCTCGAACGTAGGATTGGAAAGAGTTGAGTATAAAAACAGCGAAGGTTCTTCTTGTCATGTTTATAGAGTTAGAAATGTGCCAAAAACATCGGTTAAAATAAACTTAAAGAAAATTGGTAATTGATGAAGAATTGATCAAAAAAATGAAGAAGTGCATAGGAAATTTTTAGCGGTTTTTTCATAATATTTGAATTCTGTAGAGAAAATATTGATGTTAGCATGATTTAATACGACATATCACCTTTCATTACTATACTCTTCATTTTACGAAGAGTACGGTTTTCGTTAATCCTATTCCCATGGGAAACCGGTTGACCCATTCCCACGGGAAACCGGAGTGATTGCTCTATGTAAATATCATTTCAATTTTGAACTAATTAAATAAAGGACGAAAATTCCATTTCTTATGCATTCATATAAAATAGCCATTGAAAATTGAACGCTTACCTTTAAGATTGAAAAGACGTGGTTAAGTATGAGTAGAAAATGGCCACCGGAAGTAAATATTTTGATGGGATGTGTGGTGCATTGAAGTGATTTTTAATTTCAACGTAATATTTGATTTGTTGTATTGTTAGTGTAAAGTGTTGTTTGTGATATGAAAATTTGCACTTTGAAATTTTCATACTTAAGAGAGAAAATATTTCGATTTATTCAATGAATTAGAATTTTTTTTTCGATGTCAACATCAACCAAATCGCTATTAATTTCTCTCTTTAAATAATTTAAAACAGAAATTTTAAAAAAATTTAACGAGCTTTTCTTTTTTTTTTTCCAATTTTCTTTTTTTCTTCAACAATGTACATAGGGGAATTTTCCTTGTGAAATTCATTGCTCAAGAAACTTTTTTAAGTGACTTTTTACAAATGTACATTACAATAGAATCTTACGATCAAGTACTGCGTTATACGATATTGCTGAAATAGCTAGAAAATGTTATTGCGAAATGAAGTTAAGCCTTCTTAAGTATGAGTGAAATGGTTGCTAAAACCTTGTTATTTTCTTCATTACCGCTCCATCCTTATGTGGTAAAATAGTCAAGCATTTTAGAGACTGAAAGTAATGCGGGGTCTTAGACTATTCAATCGCATCACAAACAACCAAAGCAACGAAGGAAAGAAACGCGAATTCCTTATCATTTGAATAGAAATAGCAAAAAAAAAAAAAAAAAAAAAAAATTAACAAATCTATGGCAGTTGTGTTGAAATTTGGCAAATCTATGGTATCTGTGGTATTTTTTTACCATTTATCTATGGTAAAAAAAAAATCTATGGCAGTTGTGTTATCGTCAAAAAATTCTTGCAACAAATCTATAAAATCTTAAACGATATTTCGTCGTGAATAAATTATATAGCCGGAAGCGATTTCAGCTTAAATCGATGTGATATTGTTTAAAAGTCCCATCATATTTTCTAGTGAACAATGGCTTTATCTTCTTATATTTCTTAAGAGTTGCAATTTTATCTTAAAGAAGATTGGCATATTTTTATATGAACTCCTCAGCAAAGTACTCCATTCGATGAAAGTCTCCTACTTTGAATTGTAGAAAATTCGTTTACATTGAACATCCATCGCATTGTGTATATCTCATCGCAAAAATTTGCTAAACGTTCATTCGAATTTCGAAATTAAATTCTACTTCCCTTGAAACTATAAATTGGGATTATAAATCGAAAATGAATAAATAAGAAGTGAAGAAATTTTAAACGTATACACATTGTTGTATTTTAAAATATTGAAATAACAAAATTTGGCAACTTGCCATCAAAAAATCATTATTTTTACTCGATAGTTATTCATCAGATTTAATCATGCTTAATTATCAATTGTGTTTAACTTCGCTTTAGCCAATAAAGAAGATTAGCCGTAACTATCGATCGATATTAACATCATTTCTTCATCTTTTATGGATCGCTTACATGGCTAATGTTATTCTTTCTTTTCGATCACTAATATTTCATGCTTTCGGTCATTCATATAGTGACTCCTACAAATGACCACAGGAGTGACTCCTACAAATGACCACAGGAGTGACTCCTATAAATGACCAAAGGAGTGACTCCTCCAAATGACCAAAGGAGTGACTCCTCCAAATGACCAGAGACATCGAATGTTTCCTTATAGAGAGCATTAAATCGGTGCAATTTATGGCAAAAATCTGCCAAAATGGCCAATTCTCCAGATAACGACCATAACACTGATGCAGCGATTAGATTAAGAATCGCCTATTGCCATTAAGCGTGGTATAAAAGGAGACAAATAAATGATAAAAAATATAGAAAAATTTTTAAAGCTTACATCGTTGAATTATTGTGAGTTTTGTCGATGATCCTTGACGAAATATGGCATGAAATTATTCGGTTTTCTTAAACATGTTCTCATAATTATAATGTCATATACGGGTTTAAAGTATCTGATAAAATCGAAATGTTTCGATAAGTGGGGTTCGATAGATAAAACTTGAAAGGAAAGCGACCTTCATAAGCACAACGAGAAACTCTAACAAAACTTGTTTCTCTCTCATGGGAAGATCGCCGTTGCGCAATCAAGACAAACAACTATGCGTCAATACGTTTTGTGTGCTCTTCAACACATTCTCAAAAGGAACATTCCCACCCGTTCCATACATTAAGTAACATAGACAAATTGTGAACGTATATTTCGGATTTAATAACATCGTCGAAGTTCTTAAATTTTCAATGAGTTTTCATCTTTGATTAAAAAAAAAAATTGTTCTCAAATTTTGAATTGTAAAATTCATTGGTGAATATGATATAATTAGCCGAATATAGCGATAAGGATGGCAAATATTTTCTAAAGCATTGAAAAATATTGTAGAAAATGCTCGAATTTACTGCGGAATGATGAAAGGAATCTGAGAGGAATTAGAACTCCTCTGATTACTACCTATGAACTTCGTGGTGAAAGGACATTTTTCCCGAAACAACCTCGTCGGTTTTGCTTTCAGATTATTTTTTATTTGTTCCCTTGCCCCAATCACCAATATTTCATTGCTCTGCACTATTTCTTTTACCGATATCAATCTTTAACGAATTAAATCAACTGCTGCCAATATCTATTAGACAATATATCCCACATGTATTAAAAAAAAGTCGAGGTATAATGTTAGATTCATGACTTTCGGAAAATTTTTTAATATAAAATTTTCATAAATTTCGTGATAAATTACACTGAGCTCTAAAATAACTGGGCAAATTCACGATAGATTATCAAAAATAGCGAAAAACGACAAATCGACTAAATACTTTTTTCGACAAAATTATTATATTGGTCGATTGATATCTCTGTGAGGTGAACAAGGCAACTATTTCTGTGGATTGATGATCGGCGGGGACGTTGAAAGCGATTGTCATCCTGGATGAAATAAATATTGCAAGGATGTCTTAATCTATATGACATTTGTTTATAATACCTTTCCGTAAACCGCCGATAATATTTCAGTTTCCTCGGAGAGACAATATGAACGATTGCAATAAATGCAACTGCTTATGGAAATGTTCGTTGTTTCTTATTGAATATCCTGAATGCTTTATGGAAGAAATATGTGAAATGGCTTAGAGCTGCAAAATAAGAACTCATCTTTTGTGAAACTCGATTGCAGACCGGCAATATATCCCCAATCTTTCAATAGATTAATTTTATTTATTAAGATTCTAATTTATTAATAAGTAATCAGAGGAAATATTCATCAGATTTAGAGAATTAAAATTTAATTATTCGATAAATTTGACCAATAAAGAGAATAGTTACTAGGAGTAACGTTTGATAAGGCGATAAAGTGAAACATCCCTAAACATATCTATATCATCAAAATCTTCGCAAGCATCAAATGGTCAAAGAAAACTTGCTAAACGATAGTGGAATAGGTGATACAAAGAACATAGAAAAAATATGGTATATCCAAATGAAATATGCAACATTTACTGAGATACTAAACGATGATCGAAAATTTTCTATAAAAGTTATTCGTTTTTCAGATCGCCTCTAATTTCTCAAATGTAATCATAAGGGAATAATTTGCCTATTGCTAACCTTTCCATTAATCGCTTATGTAAAAAAATTTATTTCACAAGAAAGAAAAAAGCGAAGATTTTTGCGATGATTCTTGAAAAATCATATTTAACAAAATAGAAAAAAAATCTAACAAAAAAAATATTATTATGCATATTTTGCAGTCAGTCAGTCCCCTTTATTAGATGATCTATCATTACGTGTTGTCAACAAGTAATAAAACGTGTTGATCGATGCATTTGAGTATTAACCGAGTTGTCGTTTCCTCGATGTTTTTGGCAATCGACCAACTGTTATCAACATGTGAATCGACTCGACTGCTCCACCGAACTAATCGACCACAAAATAATTGCTATCTTTTAATGAAGTTTAAATATCTGTGGCTATTTTTGAACTTGAAAAACCAACTTATTAGTTCATTGAATAGTTAAACAATGCTACAGAATATATTCACCTTACCTGTACCTACCTCAGTTCTATTTATAGCTGCTACATGAAAGTACAAGGGCAATGGCCACACATATATACATATATAAACTATTCTTCGAGGATTATATCGTCACATTGATATTTCTGGATAATTTACTCGATCTTTTCTCTTCCCTTTTCCATTTCCCTTCCTGACACCAATATCTTTATCTTTTTTACCAAAAATTCAGGCCACAAATCACTGAACTGATGAAATAGAAGAGGAATGAATAAAATAAATTAAAATAAAAAAAATGTGTAGCTTTAATTAAATCCATGAAGAAAATGATTGTAGAAATAAGAGTACTTTTTATTAGAGAACTTATATTTGTGGCAAGTTGATATACCCATTGAAGTGCGTTTAATTAATTTAGATGAATATTGAAAATTTCATTGTTCATTATCAGCGATGCTTTCGCATTAATCATCCATCTTTAGATGATTTTATTACTAAGAGCAGCGTTATTGCTGAAATATTGATTGCACTCTGAGGCTATTTTCCTTCGTTATGAATATACGAATGGTGATTGCATGTTTTTCGGACCCGATTCCGAACCAATAATGAGCCATGCCAACGCTTAAATGAGGAAAACCGTTGAATCACATGCATGCACATACGCTTGATATAGACAATGGCGATGTTGAAGAAGACTAAAGGCAACAAGTGAAAACTATCGGCAACGTTTGCAGACCAGGCATTCTCTACGAAGACGACAAAAGAAAATGCAAAACCATATATTATGCATGTTTCAAAAAACCGGAAATTTGGCATTAGTATGTTTGCCTTACATATAAAATTGCAAAAATTTCTCAGCGCGACTTTTTATTATTCCAAAATAAACAGAAGCACTTTATTTTAGTGCACGTGATCTTGAAAATACACCAGAAAGCAATGTTAGTTTTAAGTCCGATACGATACATGCATTGCCATAGGATGTATGTATGCTATTATGACGCATAACACACTTCTTTTTTTTTTTTATTCAAAGAAGTGAATTTCTTGAAACTCGAATATACTTAGAGAATTTCACCTGAAGCACTGATAAAGCAAAAAAGAAAAATGTTATAGAATGGAACGGAAAATGAGAGAAAGTAAAAATGCTATAGAATTGTGCAATTTATAGATCTATGCAATTAGAGATAACCATCGTTTTCGTTAGCCAACAAGAATTTTGTCCTAATGGAGTGCGAACCTATGACCTTTCATTTGCCTTGCAAAAGCTCTAGCAATTAACTATCGCCGATACCTTATGGTTAAAAGACCTTAAATTCGCGTCAATCTGAAAGTTATCATGGTTTTTTCGTCTAAGTTTGTGCCAAACTAAAAAGTTATTCATATATTTGAAAATATAGATATATAAGTGGAGAATGAATGAACTAAAGTTCGAGGAAGCTAAAACTGTGAATATTACAACCTATCAAGATGCATTTTCTGGAATCCATTGGGATTAACGCTTCTTAGCTGCTTAAATTTTCCTCTTTTAGAAGCTCCTATTTAAGAAACGCCTGAAACTTTTCAATTTTTTTTTCAGTCTTTTTCTGATTCTGTCTGTTGAGCACCATATGTACCCCTTCTTTTCCTCCCATCCCCGTTCATACTTAACACCATATAAGCGTTTCTTTTCATGTGGTTGAGCCTCATAAATTCAATCCTATTCTTTGCCGACTTATTTATTTTTTATTAATGTGCATAATTTATTTATATATGCGTCTGTGGATGCGTATTTATGTCTATGTCGTGTTGATATCTGTATCTTTATTGTCGTGTAAAATTTTCTTTAGTTGTATGGATAAAGACAATTCAGCTCAATTCGGTTCAATTCAATTTAATTCAATTCAATCGTTTATACCATCATAGATGGCAAAAAAATTTAGTGCTGCAATAAGCCAAACTCGCAAATTTCATTTCAGTTTATTTCAAAGCGAAATTATACCGTTACACATTACTGTATGTTGTTGCAATTTTACCCCTTATACCATCTCGAAATTTCTCTAGCACGTTTGCATCGGCTCGTTGTGGTGGCCTCGAGTTGGGTTGTTTCGGTTGGTGAGGTTTGTTTGTTTATATGTGTTGGTGGCGCTTTTGTCCATGCTGAATCGTTCGTTAAGTGATTACCGAAGTCAAAAGGTATGCAAAAGCTTGGATGGGGATTATCCTCTTTAAGAAAGCTTCTGCTGATCTGGTTCTTTGTTTTTGCGCAAATTCTTTTTGAACCTAATCATTTCAGCATCATTTCGTTTCGTCTAACGTCCATTTTTCTTCATTTTTTAGATATAGGGTATAGTAAAGTGTTCCTGAAAATACAAGGTAGATCTGGGTTTTAGTTAAAGAACCTACTGGCGTGGTCATGACCAAGAATAAACCTGGGATCAGGTTTGACGTATGACTACTTGAAAGTTGACTAATGGTGGTCCTAGTTCCGTTCATTACAGAAAACGACTAGATCGAAGCTGTGTCTTCATTTGCGTTTCTTGCAGCGAATTGAGGGGAAGTGCGTCACCTCTGTGGGGAACTAAGGAACTATGGTTTTCTTCTTTTTTTTTTTTTTGCAGAAGAATAGATGAATGATGGAATTCTGTAGTAGCCTTTTTTTGTAGCAATCTGTTTTCCTATGAAATCTTCCGGGTCTCGCAAGTTTTTTTGAGAGGGGGGGGGGAAGGGGGACGCATCATGGGGCGCACATCTGTGCCCGTATATCAACTTTATTGCTTCAACCTTTGAAAAATGTTCGATTTAAGATTTCAGCATAGTCTAGATGCTTTATTAAGTAGACGCACACATTTCAGCGCTAACATTATTATAATTAAAGATAGCATATCAGTAGATGGGAAAGTTTTCTATCACTATCATCTACACAATTGTTGGAACGGAAAAGCGCGAATAAAAGTACTTGCTTTTTCAAGTTTTTTTATCATTACCAAATTTTAGCATTCACTAACTATCAGATTATTTCTTCTATAACTAACGTATTATAGTTTCTGATAAATATTTTAACAGCTAAGCTTACTAGAGAGTCTTATCAGTTTCTATAATTTTTTGTGAATTTTTGGTAATTTTATGACTCTTTCCTAGTGTAGTAAAGAATTTCATTAAGTTGTATTATTTTTTTTGTTTTAGGGATTTACTTTGTGTGAATTATTGACGAATGAATTATTGCGCAAATCTTAATAGTTGTTTAAATAAAATTATAGAATTGAATTTTTTTGTTGCAGGTAAAACATCGTTGTAAATTTGGTGGCCAAAAATTTTTTTAAAAATGTTCTTCCCGGTGATTCGCTCGATTATGACGGCTTCATGTAGCCGATCGGCTTTCGGCAAACCGACATACAGTCTTGTCAATGTGATTGCCCGTAGATATAAGTAAGTTATTATTGATTACTTTGCCTGAACTGTTTATTAAATTTCACTTTGCTGTTTTTTTTCGGATTTTTTAGACATTAAACTGTTAGAAGTGGTTTTCTTTAGATTATAGTATTTACTAACTTATTACTAATAGTATGGAACGAGAGTTGAAAAAATTTTAAGAAAAAAAAGATTTTTTTCAGCACAATAAAGGTCGAATCAATTCAAGAATATGAGGATATGAGGATTTTTTTTTTCCTTTTTTGAAACCGTTAGTGTTCGTAAAAAAAAACTTAATAATATTTTACATCTCACTAGTTTTTTCACAGCTGATTCATGCTTCACAATAAAGAAATCTTGTCATCCTATTTTTTTCCTTCTCATTTGATGATTGAAGTGTCTCTATTTTTTCTTTTTTTTTTTTAATATTGTTCGATGAGCAGTTTTAATATTATTTGCATCGTACTAATACTAACTTATTAAAGCTCATTTGGCTAATAAGATCGGATTTCCCAAAAAAGGGTATTTTCCGTTCCGGAAGGAGATATTCTAGAACTGTATAGTTTATTTATTTATTTGTTTTTTTTTTTTATGTGAAGCAATTCTGACTGATCCGTTTAGATCGGAAGGAGTCCGTGGAGCGGTGGTTGGAATCGATTTGGGTACGACAAACTCATGCGTCGCTATTATGGAGGGCAAACAAGCCAAGGTGATCAGCAGCTTTTGTGTTCCTCTTTTCAATGTTTTTTTTTTTTAATTTAAATTGTGTGCATATTAGAGGTAACTGTAGATTTTTTTAAAGTTTAGTTTCGTTTTTATAAAAAATTTTGCGATAGAAATTTGTTTGTGGGATTAAACGGTCTGATTGTTTCACTCTTATGAGGTATACTATGAGTGATGAAGAAGGTATTGCGCCATATTTCTGATACCATGCAGACTAACTTGGCTTTCATCCGGGTAAATCATGTCATGACAGGTAATCGTCCAGGTAAAAAAAAGCAAACGTGGGGTCGTTTTTAACCATTAAGTATAATAGAATGAAAGCATTCTTTTATACAATGCATGTTGTCGAAGTATACATAAACACTTCACTAAGAAGTGGGTGTGGGTATAATTGGGGAAACTTTAAGTTGATAGTATATGGCTGTTTACTGCGTTTTTCCTCTGCATTATATTGTTTGAAATCGATGAGTGCTGATTTCAGAATTTCTGGCATTTTATTGACATTAATGGCTGATTATTTTGGTCACTTACTATACTTTTGTCTTCCATCACTGCCATTAAGCCTCTTATGACAGACGCTAAGAATATGATTTGCTAATAGACAAATTCTTTTTAGGTAATAGAAAATGCAGAGGGCGTGCGAACGACACCCTCCGTAGTAGCGTTCACGAAGGATGGAGAGCGTCTAGTTGGTGCTCCAGCTAGAAGACAGGCTGTCACCAACTCACAGAACACACTTTATGCCACCAAACGACTCATCGGCAGGCGCTTCGATGATCCCGATGTGCAGAAAGACCTGTAAGTTGTATCAGCATATTAACTTGCGTCCCAGCTTGGTGCCCTTGTGGCCCCAGCTCTTTGTGCTTGAACTTTTTAAGCTACTCCAAGCTTTAGGATTGGGACTTTTTTTGGTCAGAGTTGATTCGAATGGGTCTTTTATCTGCATTGCTGTAGCGAAAAAATCCACATCTTATCGCTAAAAACTCATGGTCATACCTGTCACACGATTTGATTCTGGTTCTGTTATTCCTTCAGTGCTATGTGATAGTGTCCGAGTGGTGCCGCTTTTTATGATGCTTTTATCACCTAGGTGGTGATATTTTTTGGTGTGGGGCAATCT
Organism: Baylisascaris ailuri; assembly: GCA_022845575.1. Classification (NCBI taxonomy): domain Eukaryota; kingdom Metazoa; phylum Nematoda; class Chromadorea; order Rhabditida; family Ascarididae; genus Baylisascaris; species Baylisascaris ailuri. Next base: position 8,982 of record JAAVTS010000210.1, on the reverse strand, counting down.
CTAGCAGTCTGTCGTGTGGCTAGTGCTTTATCAGTAATGTGTAAATGATAATATATTACAGGAAGGTGGTACCTTGATAATATATTACAGGAAGGTGGTACCTTGATAATATATTACAGGAAGGTGGTACCTTTCAAGATCGTGCGCGCTTCAAATGGTGATGCGTGGGTTGAAGCACAGGGCAAAATGTATTCACCTTCGCAGGTATGCTGATATTCTCTCATATGTCCAATCTTATTGGATTCCAGTGCATTCGATAGGCGTAGTGCTGTGGTTATATACAGTTGGTATCCTTTTTCCGTCAGCCTTCACTCATTAAATTTTTCATGCAGATTAGTGCTGACTGTCAGTTAGACGATTGTTATTAACGATCGGAAAGAGAGGAAAGATTATAGGTAAAACCACGAAATACCGGAAGTACGCCTTGATTGAAGTTGAATGATTGCAGAACATGTATAAGAATTGTAGGTAGATTACAGGTAGCTGCAAATTCCAAGTAATCGTTGCATAGTGAGGTAATTTTCAATACTGCATTGGTGTTATGAACGATCTATTCGGCGTTTTGAAGTATTTGAGCAAATTATTTGTTGAAGAATATGTTCGTAGTGAGATCGGTGGATGATCAGTTGTAATGTTTGAGGTGGGTGCATTTGTGCTTATGAAGATGAAAGAAACCGCAGAGAGTTACCTTGGGACAAAGGTGCACAATGCTGTCATCACTGTGCCAGCTTATTTCAACGATTCGCAGAGACAGGTATGTCGCTTTATTTATTCAGAATGATATAAATTCTTCCACCTTTTTCCACTCTACCTGTAAATTTCGAGGTAGGGTGCCCACATTGTCAGTCATGCCTTCTATATGTGTCAACTTCATGTAGGTATTACTATGTTTGCCGTGAGTGTTAAAGCAGGGATCGGTCGTTATTGGCTTCAGGTGGAAGCTCTTTCGCATGTCAACGTTAACTAATGTTGGGCTACATAGTTGTGTTGATCGATGTTGTGTGGCAGTTGGTGCCCACTATTGCAGATATTTCTATGGACACCTGTCGTTCAGTGGTCCCGTTTTTTGCGCGCTGTGTAATGCGGCTATACTTTTGTAAGGGGGAATAACATCAGTTATGGATTGTTCAGAGATGATGCAATTGTTCCTTCTTCAAATGTAAATGGCAAAAGGGCAGCGATAGCAATATCCATATAATATTAAATGTTTTATTTGGGAGCTGATGAAGTCATTTAAATTGCAGTTTGCGGCCCTTGTTCAAGATTATTTGTTTATACTTGGACAGCATAAGTTTGCGGATGAAGAGGGAGGGGGAGGGAGTTGTTTACAGTTTCGTATTCCGGTGGGAGATACCTCTTTTTCATAGATATGAAATAAATGTTTTGAATATGTGGTGCAGGAAATTCGTTGTTTTTTTTTAAATCGTTTTTGCTTTTTGCCTTTAATAGGATAGTTTTAGGCGACAAAGGATGCCGGTCAAATTGCTGGTCTCAACGTTCTCCGTGTCATCAACGAACCAACGGCCGCCGCTCTTTCTTATGGTTTGGACAAGGCCGAAGACAAAGTGTTCGTTCTTGTTGACCGTTGATTTTTTACTTCCTTAGGAGTGGAAA
>JAAVTS010000209.1:80609-119192 GCA_022845575.1 Baylisascaris ailuri | reverse complement strand
CAAATCTGATGTAAATTATCGTTCACGAATTGAAATCAACGATCGACGAGAGATAATATTCGAGAAATGTTTGAAGGCGTTAAGTGATTTCCAATCGAATATTACTTATGAACCGGAGAAGAGACCTGCGATTAGTAATCTTGTAAGTGCATTTTTGATTTTCCGCTGCAAAAAAATTATTCATCTCTTGAATGTTGAGCAATATCCATTGCTTTTTATTAGTCATTAATTATTTGTGAGTAATTTGATGTATAGCCGCAGTCTTTCGATATGTTGGCATTATTATTATTATTATTATTATTATTATTATTATTATTATTATTATTATTATTATTATTGTTATTGTTATTATTATTATTATTGCTGTTATTATTTTGAGGAAATGCTTTTGATTACGCCAAGGTTGATTTTGTGTATTTAGCTTAGATAGCATCTTATAACTCATCGAAAAGAAATACATCATCGAAAATATTATCCACTACGTTTTTTTATTTATCACTATTAAGATGAAGGATGCAATTTTCATCGCATTGGATAGGTGAGAGAGTAGGAATTTATAAGATTTATGAGGCGGATTTATAGTTATTTGAACCATAGTTGAAGAAATATAGTTAGAAAGACGAATTTATAGGTAGCGATATGGCTGTTCTAGTTCTAGTATTTTATGCTTTCAGGTGACACTGTTCTCGGCGACGAGTGGTAAAACGATTGACGATGTTGTGAGCGATTGTTCAGCAATGGATACGAAACGTTTCAAAGAAGCATTGGCAGAAGTTCTCGACGAACATTTTGCTCCGATTCGAGAAAGGTATAACAATTTAATAAACGATGAGCAAACACTGAAGGATATCCTCGAGAATGGCGCTCAAAAAGCTCAAGAAATCGCTGCAAAGAATATTGCCGAAATCAAAGATATCATCGGGCTGAAGCTATGATATACATACAAAAGTTTAAAAGAAGTTTCCTTTCGTATTGATAAGAATTGCTCGATTGTTTATTATTTTTTCATTTAGGCTTTATTTGTGCACTTAGAAATGTTTTTTATGAGAGATAAGATATATGCTGTTTTCTTTTTTCTCGAAAATTATAGGCATCAATCACCGTTGTTGGTTTGTTTTATTGCCAAGATTGAGGAAGTTTTGCGTATGAATCGATAAAGGCATAAAAGGAAAACTTGACGATCTATGCAGTCATTGAACAATACCTCTCATGTGGTTGCTTACCTTCGATGAGAAAAAAAGCAAGAGAATGCACTGTAAAATAGCTTGACTGAAGTAATTCTTCAAAGTAGCTCTAGCGCAACTATGGAAAAGTAAAACTCTTTTGATGCAATACATCAAATTTCATTATTCAACAAATGATATTGCATATTGCCTCTCATTACCTCGCTAAAGATTGAACAAGGTGGGAGGTGGGGGAGGGGGGAGGGAGGGGAAGAAAGAGTGGGCTGTGAAACGAAGCGGTTGCTTCAACGACTTTACCAGATGATATGCTTTAACGACCGCTTATTATTTGTACATATGCCAGAAAGTATTCTGAGTTTCTTACTATATAAAATGCAGAGAGAGGTGTAAAAAGAAGACTCACCGAGTTAAGCGGCGGCGTTGAGGTCAAGGGGGGATGACGAAGTCGGGGTGAGTCGGCGGTCCTTGGCTACAGCGGCGGAGAGCGTTATCCCAGTGGCGTAACAGGTGTTTGCATCGATGGCCACTAGTCGGCTAGAGTTGCGTATATGCAGATCCAGTAGACATATGGACTTCAATTCCACTATCTGATGATCTCAAAACATCGACTGCTGCTAGGAAAAAAAAAGAATTTTGGTTTCCAGCGATATTGTTCTGCGAATGCGTTGGTCTCTACTACAGTGCATCTAGGTATGTTGCTTTCATATTGAAAACAACACATGGATTGTCATTTCTATATTCTTGGAATCAGCTGGTGATTTAAAATGGAATTAATTCTGTGATGAAGAGAAAAGGAGAGGAAATAGACGACCCAACAACGACTGGTCGGTTGTATGGTTACATGCGATCGTTTTGCTGCAGCATTCCATTTGTAAAATTTTTTAAAGCTTACTTTCCAACTGTCCTTTTAAGCTTTCATGATATGCTACTTTAAGAATCGAATTGAAGAGCATTCAATAGAACACACGAAGAGCATAACTTTTTGAAGCTATGCATTTTTAATACTTACTTTCGGAAACGATCACACAGCGGCTTCTCTTTCGCGTATACGTCAGTGATGTGTGTTTTTCTCTGTCAATCATATTGTGCAATTTTCTCTGCTTCTTATGTTATGTGCTGGAAAAGCGATTTGATGGTATAGGCGTTGTCAGCAGTGCAGTGGGTGTACGGATGAAGCCGGGTACAGGTACGCGAACGGTGGGGCGCAGGGTAACGGCAGTGGAGCGATGGTTGGTGGGGTTTTGTGTGAGTTTTTCTTACTCATAGTAAAGCGAGGTTTCCATGGGAGAGAAGAGGAAAAAGACTACCCAGTAACGACTATTCGGTTTTATCGGTACATGCAATCTTTCTGCTGCAGCTTTTCACCTCCAAAATCTTTTGAAACTTACTGTCCAGCTCTCTCCTCTTAGGCTTTAATGATATGGTACTTGAAGGATCGAATTGAAGAGCACACAACATGTAAAAATGACTTTTTTTTGAAACTATACAATTTTAAGGCGTTTCGGCGTTCTGTACATGAAAAAAACGCTCTCCAATAATTTGCATAAATGCATTTTCTTCAGGTGTGACATTATATAAATGGGCGCATTTGCCTTGTGGTATTCATTGTTAGTTTGTTCAACGTTTGAACGGTGGACGCATCGTCTGGATTCGACTGATCGTGGAAGTGGAAAAGTTGGCTTTCCACGTGCTGGTAAGATATGTTGTTCGAAGCTAGATGCTGTAATGCGAGTTAATAATCACCACAACATATTCTTTAATGATATGCGTTAGTGGAAGTTGCCGATGTGTTTAGAGTAGTTTCGGTTTCTTTGACCCTGCACTTGTGCTATTTGGATTTCAAACCAATTTTCGGGTGAGTTACATTTTTTGCTAAATTTTAAGGATCACATTTTAGTGGCTCATATGCTCTTCGCAGTCTATTTATGTTTTCTATGAGTAGATGTCACCATACCCTCCACTTTGTCGTAATTTTCTTTAATGCTTAATTGTATTTGAGCCAAAAACGAACCGCTTATTGAATAAAGATTTACATAAGCAATTCCTAATATTGAAAACATACTGAGCATTGCCTCGTAGTTCTTCATATTATTGCAAGGATATTAATGCGATGAATTGGATCGCAAAAAGAACATATTGCATTATTATCCTCGGCGTATTTTCCCAACATTAAATGACTCTGCACAAAATATTCTTTGAATGTTTTTGTGATTTCATCTTGTGATTGAATATGCTTTGCAGTTTGCGTAAAATTCATGGAGTATTTGCCAAATCTCGGAGAAATAAGTACAAAGGAGAAGTTACGCTGCCAACTCTCCGTGGAAGTAAATATTCATCTTGTTTCAAATTTCATTGATCGATTTTAGGCGTTCGTTTGAAATTCCTTATTGAAGAAGTTTTTGATAAGTTGAAAATGATTCATCAAGAACAGCTCATCGTTGAATGTGATGAAAAAGAAATTTTACAAAAATATGCGATCGTATTGCCCAATTGTGATGTAACTGAATTTCTGAATAAGCTGTATCATTAAGGTGATAAGTTGTCCTGAACAAACAACTTTCAGAAATATCTTCGATGTCCAGAAATCGACGATCTACGGATCGAGGAGTAACTAAAGCCTCAAAGTTGTTTCAGCGTTCCTTTATGGCTGTGTCGATCATTCGCACGCTCTCATAGAAGGATTTGTTTTAATGGCGTTATGATGCAATCGTCTGTTTCAAGCTCTAATACATCCTTTCTTATAGGCAAAAGCTATAATATGGGCCTCTATGACACTAATATTATTAGTTTATACCAATATTCACACATCGATTGCATTCAATAAGGATATAAGCATGATTATTATACCAGTTGCCGAGAATACATGGATGGGTATCGCATATGTATTTTTGATTTATGGATGTATTAGGCAACGATTCGAACCGCTCTCATTCCTTCTCGTTGTCACAGTAAGAGTTAATTTTTATTCGCTCAAATATTCTCTAATTGCTAACCTTGAGACTTTTCAATTATCTTTGAGGAACGTTTATTGTTTAAAGGCTCAATTTGTGCTGACATGAATAAAACTCTCGAATAGCTTCAATTCACGAGTGTGAATTGTGCAACTACTGCCTTACTTTGGATTTAAAAATTATTATTTTTTTTTAGCAGTTTGCTATTGATGAGTGAATGTTATATCCTCTTTCTGATTTTTGCTTATCGCAATTTTGAACCACCTTTTAACTATAATATTCATTTTTTAATTTGTTTGATTCTAAAGATTTTTTTCAGATTTTATGAATAATAATATTTCAGTTACCTTCTTTGTTATTTCGATTTGTTGGCATTTTATTATGTATAATGATGGCTGCATTCCCAGATAGCTATACCAGAAAACTCAATAGGCTTGGTGATGATGTCGAAGAAGAAAAAGGTGATCGGTTCGTTTCGCTTCTTGTCGAAAAAAATGATCTTGTTTTATGTTCTTCAATATTCGTATATGACTTCAGTGGGTTACTTGGAGGGTATCAATGACGTTGGATTGCCGTTTAATAATCTGAGAACATCCATGATCTGAGGCTTTAATTGGGACCGATAATTGAGCGAAGTAATTATTACAATAATAGAATTCAAAAATTAATGCCAATAAATAAAAGAAGTTTGTTACCAGTAGGCGGAATAAAGAAATCTACCGAAAATGGTCCATTTTAAGCGATGTCAGAATTGTGTTCAATGTAATGAATTTGGCAGTAATATCATATGGTTGTAGTCCGACTAACAGCTATTATCCTCGTCAGCATAAGTTTGGTGGTGGAAGTATTCGAAGTTGTCACCGCTATTTATACGTTGATATGTCGCTATCATCTTAAAGAAGTGTGCGCACAACGTCGACGACGTGAAGCTGCACTACGACGCCGGCAGAATCGTTCTGTTGATCGTGCTGTTCTGCCACCAAAACAGCCCAATCCAACAAATCCACCACCACCACCACAGCAACCAAACAGCCCGATCGGAGGACCGGTGAATGCGTCACTTGACCGAGCTAAATAAGTGTGATATCGCTGTGATTGTGTGATATCAATTATCACTCCGTCTTTGTTCTGCAGCCTCTTTTCGGCACTGTTATTGTCGTTTTAGTGCTGAACAGTCAGCTCACTCAAGGCAGCAAGCAACCATTTCAATATTCGTAGGTATATAGGGTAATAAACCACGAAACTTCTACATCGCTTTTCATACAATATGCAAATTTTTACTTTTTCAATCGTTCCACGAGTATGTCTGTGCCGCGTACAGAAAACCGCGTTGCGTGCTGCATTGCGTGTGCTGACCGCTCAACGATAACGTTTTTCAATGTTATCGAAACATTTAGGATACAAATAGAGAATTTCATATTGTTTAGTTGAGGATCTTTTTTGTTGATTGTATTAGTGTATCGTTGAATCAGTGGATAAACTTCTATGTAACGACCTGAACATCTTTTCAGGCTTCCGATTCCTAGTCGACGACGCACCCTGATAAAATAGACCTTTATTAGATAACCACTTGGGCCCACGACTACCACGAGCGAACGAGGAAACAACAAATGATAGAATGGGCAATGACAGTTCTTATATGCCATACTCATAGCATCAAAGCGACAGTTATAAGAGCATTTTCTAGTGCGCACTGTTCTACGATCACAATCGAATTGCTCTACAATCAAAATCGTTACACCTAGAGGCAAGCGCGTTCTCGAACCGGCGAGAAGTATTGAGTATATACATAAATTCGTATTGAGTATATACACGTAGATACATAAATTCAAATTTCCTCATGTGGTTTAGCTTTTGAAAATTCGTTCAGCATATTATTCATGTCCTTATCACTGACAGCGCACGGAATTGGTTGAATTTCACTAACAGCTGAATAATATACTCAAATAGGCAAGTAAAGATGGCAAATCTTGCAATCAGCGAGTTGACCAGACCAAGCTTATGCGTAAACGCGTCGTTTCTTAATATTTACATGTATGCATTTTCTTCCGTTTTGAAATGACATAAATAGACGTGACCGTGCAGTGTCAATCATTGTTATATTGTTCATCGTTTCAAACGGTGGGCACATCATCTTCGACTGGGCCGGCCGCTGCTGTGGAAGAGTTGGTTTCCCATATGTTGGTGAGATAAGTTGTTCCGAGCTGAGTGCGTCATTCAAAGTTGCTCGTTTGTGTACGGTAGTTTCAATATCTTCGGATGCGTGCTTTATACACTGCAAAGTTTTTGCAGATCAATTCCCGATAAATCATTTACTTACCATAATTTATTTACACAGCTTGCATGTATGTGTTTGTCTTCATATGTCCACCCGCAGGTATATGTCTGTGTGTTATTATATGGTGTAACTTGATACGTGATCGTGTAGAGCTGATCGTAGAGCAGCTCGCGCTGCAGCATGCAACGATTCTGAGTGCAGAGCAACCAGCGCTATGTGTCATTTTGATGCTATGAGTGGGGTATACACGAACTCTTGTTGCCAACGCCGTCATTCGCTTCTTTGTGGTTTGCGGGGTTGGTCGTATCGTCGAGTCTTGTAATTGTTTTCTTATAATAATTGTCCTGCGTCTTGTAATAAAAGTTGTACTTCGCGTTCGTCAATGGTGCGTCTACGACATGGTGATAAGCGCCCTTGTTCCAGCCAGCCGGTAGGGCCCGAACTATTTGTCCAGCCCCTTAGTTCCTTTGCTGACACCGAATGCTCCTCGTCGTGTCGTAGACTTACCAGTGATGTGCGCAAAACACAACTTCTGTTGCAAGACGTAATCAACGTGTTACTTATAAAAGCATTTCATAACGTGAGATGCTTTACGATCACAATCGTTTACATATGGTGTTTGCAATCTTAACTCAAAATTGACTTCATCCTATTTAATTACACTTGCTATGTAGAATATAGGTTACTGTAGTTTCGGTATTGTAGTTTTATTTGATATTCGAAAATGTTCGAGCTGAATTATTTCATAAACGATAATTTACGCATGCAACTGCGGCTATTGCAATAGATACACTAGGTGTTGTCTCATAGTTGTTAACGTTCGCAAGTCATTTATTTGATGAATCAAATCAAAAAAAGCACATATTGTGCTTTTTTTGCACATATCCTTGGCGTATTTTCCACCATTGAATGATTTTGCGCAGATTATTTTCGCGATATTTTGTGTTTGTCTTATGATTGAATATGTTTGCAGTTCACGTGAATTCATGGAGTATTCGTCAAAGGATGGGGGAATAAATGTGAAGGAGAGATTGCGCTGCCAACTTTCCGTAGAGGTAAATATTCATCTTGTGACCATCTCTTTCAAATTTCATTGATCGACTTTAGGCATTTGCTTGAAACTCCTTACACAAAAAAAAAAAAAATCNNNTTCGAATGGTTCTTCAACAAAATTTTTTCACCTTTGATTATGATAAAAATGAAATTTTGGCGAAGCATTTCGGCTCAAGTTTGTTCTCTTCATTTTGTGAGTTATTTCTCAAATTGTCTGCTATCAATGATCCTTGAGAAAAAGGCTGAGCATCTGTGAGTGGGACAACATTTGAATGCATTGCTAAATCCTCCTCATATCTGAGGCATTTGGAGCGACTAGATTGAGATGTATTTTTCATTACAAAAAGGATTGATTGCTTTATGACCTTTCTAAAGCTGTTATAATCTGAAATCGTCAATTTGCCTTGACATTTTTAAATCTTGCAATTTGAAATTGAAAGAATGGAAAAATGAATGGCCTGCAAATTTTCAAAATTTTCGCTTCATTCTATGAGGCGCCATCCTGTGCTGTTCAGCTGATAAGTTGTTCCAGACAGGCAATTTCTAAAAGTATCTTCAATATCCAGAAATCGACGATCTGTAGATCGAGGAGTGAACAGGGTCTCAAAGTTGTTTCAGCTTTCCTTTATGGTTGTGTTGATCATTCGCGCATTCCCATAGGAAGATTGCTTTAATGGCGTTGCGATGATGTCGTCTGTTTCAAGTTATAAAGGACAATGCTGTATTCTTCTAGGCGAAAACTATAATATGGGCCTCTGTGACACTAGCGCTATTAATTATCACCAATATTTACACATCGGTCGTGTTCAACAAGGATATAAGCATGGTTATTATACCAGTGGTCGAGAATATTTGGATGAGTATCGGCTATGGACTTTTGGTTTATGGATGCATTCGACAACAATTCCAACCACTCTCATTCCTTCTCATTGCCACAGTAAGAGTGAATTTTTATTCGCTTAAAGATTCTAATATCTATCCTTAAGGCTTGCAAGTTATGCTTGAGGAACATTTGCTGCTTTTTACTGAAATGATCGATTTCTGCTCATATGAGTCAAATTTTCGAACAGCTTCAGCTGGTGATTGTCAATTGTATTTTACCAATGATTTCTTTTTTTTTTTGCTATTTACTAATGAATCCGGAATTTTTAGCATTGTGATATTGCTGAGTGGATAGCATATCTGCTTTCTAGTTTCTGATTATATGATTATGAAAATGAGTATCAAATAGTGTTGACATTCTTTGACTTTCTTTCTTTGATTAGTGTATTCGTTTCAGAGACCTGCATCTTTTATTTTTTATTTTTTTATTTTTTATTTTTTGCTTTACTAATTATATAGATTTCTCAAATTTAATGAATATGATATTTCAGCTACCTTCTTTGCTATTTCGCTTCATTGGTATTTTAATGTGTATAATGATAGCCGTATTCCCAGACAGTTATACGAGGAAATTGAATAGGCTCGGTGATGATGTGAGAGAAGAAAAAGGTAATCGATTCGTTTCTCTTCTAGTCGAAAAGTGATTTTATTTCATTTCCTACAAAATTCCGGTAGATATATCTCAAAATTTCGTATTACTAAAATGACTGCAGTAGATTACTTGGAGAGAGTATCAATGATTCTGCATTGCCGCATGATGATCCGAGAACATCGAACACCTGAGAATTTTATCTGATATCAATAGTCAAAGAAAATAATTATTACGATAATTGAAATAAAAAATTTCTGACAATAAATAAAACGAGTTTGATACGAATAAGGGGAAAAAAAAAAAAATCTGCCGAAGACAAATGTTCCGTACTCGAGCAATTAGAATTAGTACCTATTCATTTATCAATTAAATGTTGCATTTTAAACACTATCAGAATTGTGTTCATTGTAATGAATTTGGCAATAATATCATATGATTGTAGTCCGACTAACAGCTATTATCCTCGTCAGCATAAGTTTGGTGGTGGAAGTATTCGAAGTTGTCACCGCTATTTATACGTTGATATGTCGCTATCATCTTAAAGAAGTGGGCGCACAGCGTCGACGACGTGAAGCTGCATTCCGGCAACCACAGCATCACTCTGTCAAGCGTTCTTCACAAACCATAGACGAACAATTTCCACTGAAGCAATTCGCCTCTCCGAATAAATCACCACAACAATCAAGCAGCTCGATGGCAATATCGCTCGATAGGTCGCCTAATTGATAACAACGATTGTGATAGTGTGATATTAATCCTCGTTTGCTCCATCTTCATTCTCTAGCCTATTTACAACGGTGATGGACTGAAGAGTTAGCTCATTCAACGTAGCATGCAACCGTTTCTAATACCCATAGATAGACATATATATCGAAAAAAGTGCCGGACCGCAACATCATTATTCCCCGAAATATGCAAATTTTTGTGTCGTCAAAATCATGATCGATACAGTATTCGGTCAACAAACCTCCATTTTTGCTGTGGGTTATAGGCGCATAGCATATATCACGGTGATGCGTGCTACGTTGCTTATTGTGCCCATTGAAAGGTAACGCCTTTTAGTGTTATTGAAACACTTGAAAGCTTTGTAAATTGTCTTTAGGATCATCTCGAAGCGGTTAATCTACTCGTAGAAGACGTGGTTTCGCACAGTGAAGAATATCGGGAATGCTTTTTGCAAATTAATTGAATCGGCAATAGTTCATTGTCTCTTCTTTAAAAAATCGTCATCACTGCACTTATTGTATTGCTGCGAATTTTCATTTCTATGTGATGCAGTCAAAATGAACGGTAGATTAGCAGTTAAATGTCACGTAGAGATGAGTCAACGTGCTAAACAGATAGCCGATGGTACAGTTTGTCCGACATCCACACCGCATCAGTCGCATTATAGCCTTCTCGATTACTCAAGAACGCAAAATGGTGCATTAAGAAGTATAGGCAAGAGCCGTGCTCAGGCAAAAGGATGACGGGCCTTACTTGGTCGACGTCCGTGCCCATAGTAGGTGTCGAAGAGTTGGAGACCTGGTATCCCGACTGTGAAGGTTTCAATTTTTTTGTGCCGTGCATTTTTCCTTTGTTGCTGACCTTTGGGGATTTAGTGAGTTGTTTGTCTCTCAACTCAGGAGTCAATATAACATCAGTCGAAAGTGTTGTCCCTCGTCTTCTACTAAGGAGATGGAGGACGAAATACTGATCAAATGGAGAAGGGAGAGGAAGGGAGAACGAAAGAGTAGGGGTGCAAGGATGAGCCTAGTTATTTGAGTCAGAGTTGAAGAAACATATTCGAAAGGCGAATTTGTGGATAGCGGTGTAGCCGTTCTTGCATTTTATGCCTTCAGGTGACACTGCTCTCTGCGACGATTGATGAGACAATTGGTGAGGTTATAAACGAATATGCAGTAGTGGATACGAAACGTTTCAAAGAAGCGTTAGCAGATGCTGTCGACGAACATTTTGCTCCGATCCGATAAAGGTATAACAATTTAATAAACGATGAGCATACACTATAAAATATCTTCAAGAATGGCGTTCAGAGAGCTGAGTAAATCGCTGCAAAGAGTTTTGAAGAAATCATGGATAGCATTGGGCCGGAGTTTAATAAGCGAGAAAAAATTTTTTTTATTTTATTTTTTAAGAGCATTTTATTCGGTTAATTTATCGTGAACTATTCGGTTGATAAAATTGATAATTTGTTATTATCATTTTCGTTCCGGTTTTATTCGCACATGAAGACGAAATATACACAGGCAAGTCAGTAGTGATGATGAGCTTTGCATATATGGGCAGTGATCTGATTAATACAAAAAAACATGTCATTTTCGATGATTTGCTTACATGCATTTTTTACGATTATAAGGTGATAAAAGTAGATATGTTTGCGTAAGGGCAGTCATTCTTATTTAATTCGTCACCTAGGCGGTTGACGTATCGACTTCGACTAGGCTGATCCGAGAAAGGGAAGAGTTCGCTTCCGACGTGTTCGTGAGATATGTTATTCCAAGCTAACCGTTGCAGTGTGATTTGGCGATCGCCATGGGGTGCTTCAGTCAAAGTTGCCGGTGTGGGTGCAATAGATTCAGTTCCTTCGACCTTACCAATCTGCATCCCATCAATACGACGAGTTCAGATCGATTTAAGATGAATAGCGCATGTTTTACAGAATTTCTAACGTCACCTGTTGCTAAATGTGCTCTTCGTAGTTGACTTGCCTAACTGCGTGTGTTCCTCTGCGTCAAGCAGTGTCTATTGTTGCTTGGTGTTTGCATTTGAATAGCAAGCAAATTCCCGAAGTTGTCTTCATCTTATTTGATCGCCTTCTATATAGGGTAAAGATTGCCACAGGAGCTTTTCGACATTTTAGTTTTGTTTTTTACTTGAAAATGTTCGAGTCGAAAAACGAATTTTTTCATAAACTATGTACGCATTGCTGACATTAGAACTGATAAATTAGGGGCGTTAATGTTTCGAAAGATATTTACCTGATGAATTGAATTAGAAAAAGCACATATCACGAAATTTTCTTTGAGGCATCCTCCGATTGCTGGATAATTCCACACAAATTATTCTCAGAATGTTTGGAATTAGTTCCATAATTGAATGTGCTTGTAGAGTTCACTTCAAGTTCATGGAAAATTTACGAAAAAAAGAAGAAATAACTGCAAAGGAGAAACAATCTAAACAACTCTCCGTGGAAGTAAATATTCATCATATAACAATCATTTTTATTGATTAGTTTTAGGCTTTCTTTTGAAGTTACTTATTTTATAAAAAAATCTTTGAACAGCTGAAAGTGATTCTTCAAGAATAATCCACCTTTTGTGGCGAAAGAGGGCATTTTACAGATGTTTCGGTTTAAATTTATTCTCTTCATTTAGTGAGTTCTCCGATTCTCTGCTATCATTGTTCCTTAAGAAAACGGCTGATCATCTATAAGTGGAAGATCAATTTAATAAACACCTAAACAGTCGGTATATTTGAGATGTTTGTGATGAAAAGGTTGAGACTCCACCACAGCAAAAAGAGCGACAACTGTTTTGTAGCCTTCTAAGAATTTGCAATGTTCAACCCGCCGCATCGCGGCACTATTAATCTCCACTACTCAAACGGACAATGAACGAAGCTGCGAAAATACTCGAATGTAGAAGAGATAGAAAAGTTCAGAAAGTGGGAAGTGTAGTAATAGGAAAAAGTACAATTAGTCTTTCAAAATTCTTCATCTGATCCACGAAAGCGGTTGGGGGTATGTGGATAAGTTGAAGTGTTGACGCGATTTTCGGAAAAATCTTTCATAGCTGGGAATCGGCAATCGGCAATATCAAGCAATTGTTTTATTATTCTTTTTATAGCTGTAATAATCATTCATGCGCTCCTATAAGAGAGGATTGATATAATAGCGTTGTAGTGTAAACTTTTATTCGAGGATATTAAGAAATAATATAGTTTCTTATAGAAAAAGACTTTAATATGGGCCACTGTTATGTTAACAGTATTATTGATCACTAATATTTACAATGCGATCGTATTCAATAAAGATTTAACTATGGTGATTGTATCAGCGTTGGAGATTATATTGATGAGTATCGGATATGGATTTTTAATTTATGGATGTATTAGAAAACGATTCAAACCACTTTCATTCCTTCTCGTTGCCATAGTAAGACTTACTTTTTCTTCATTCAAATATCCTGCAGTAACTTACCGTGAGGCTTAAGAATTAGTTCTGAGAAGTGTTCCATTGCTTATCAATAAAATGCATATTCTCTATTCCATATGAATAATATTTCTAATTTTTTAAAGGTTTCTTCCGAATTTTTTTTAGGCGATATTTAAAATATTTTCTTTTCAGATACTTTCACTTCTTAATTTTTTCGTTTTTTTTTTGGTTGGAATTTTTTAAGTTTTCTGCTTATGATATTTTGGGAAGATTGAATTTCGCAAGTCGAATTTTCAGCTGCTCTCTGTGCTGCTTCGTTTTCTCGGTATTCTAATGTATATAATGATCGCCCTGTTCCCAGACAATTATACGACGAAGTTGAATCGACTCGGCGCCAATGTGACACATGGAGAAGGTAAACGGTTCGCTTCTTTTCGCAACTAGAAATGATATTTTTTTTTCATATTCTTTAAGTTCTATACTCCTCATGTAGTTGCAGAAGCCGCTTGAATATTGTTAGCGACGGGTCAATTGCCTTTTGATGCTCTAATGTCTTTCAATGCTTTGGACTTGTAATCAAGTATATCAAGGACAATAGTTAAATTAAGTAGTAGCAGCTGATGAAATGATTAGATGCCAAATAATCCACCGAAAAGACTAGCTACCATTGTTGATGCTAATATTTACTTGCCTATTAAACTGTATTAGGATTTTTCACCTTATGATGAATTTTTTGAGTAATATTAGAAGGATTTATAGATCCTCCACTTTTTTCCTCTCTATAAATTGAGTATTTTGCAGTTCGAGTTATGACACTTGTAACGACTAGCTTAAGTTTGTTGCTGGAAATACTCGAAATTATCACTGGCACCTATATATTAGCATGTCGCTATCATCTTAAAAGAGTGGGCGCACAACGTAGGCGACTTGAAGCTGCTGCATTACGACGCCGAGAGCGCCCATCCGCCGAGCAAATGCCACCGAAGCAATGCGACGCCTCAACGACACCATCACAACAATCGGGCAGCTCGATCGCACAATCGCTGAAGACGTCACCCTAATTGAGCACAACGATGGTGATATCGATATGACAGTGTGATTCCAATCCTTGATTCTTGCATCTTTATTTCTCAGTCTCTGTTCAGCATTGCCGAAGTGGTAATAGTGCTGGATGGTTGGCTCATTCAACACAGCATGCAGCGTTTTGTTGCGGCTGTAGATATGAATGTTGCGAAAAGGTGCTGAAATACCACATCGTTTTTCATGCAGTATGCAAATTTTTGCCTCCTCTGAATATCCACTGTTTCCACAGAGTATGTGTGCGTCACCTATATAATATTGCTGCATTGGGTATGCTGATCACTTAACGTTTGAAATGCTAATATAGAATTTGGCCTTGTATAATTTGGTGTCGACTTTGTGAATTGCGATTGTGATCATCCCGAAGCGATCAATCAACTCGTAGAAGGCGTTTTTTCGTACGGTGAGGAATATTGGGTATGCTTTCTGTACATTAAATAAATTGGCAGTTGCTCACCTATCTATTCCGTAAAAAATTGTCACCATTGCAATTGCTACAATACTGCGAATTTTCGTTTCTATGTAATGCAGTCATACTAACGTATGGAATTGTGATTTAGTTTCTAGTTTCTCAAATTTTTATTTCAACGTCTGGAAGTGGGAAAAAACTACGTTGACATGAGCAACTAGGCACAACGATGATGTGACGAAGGATCAGATTATGTTGATACCAGGTTGCAAAAAGCCACAAAGAAGAACAATATTACAAACTTGGTGGGCAATAAGTAATGAAGATTCCTACAATGCTCAACACGTCCACGCTGCAAGATGTTGAGAATGCATTCTGCAACAAGCGTGACAAATGTTGCAAAGAGAAACTTACAGACTGATTTCAATGACGGCTTTTTTGGTGTCGACGCACAGTCGTTTTGTCCTAGGCTGCTTTTTATTATTAAACTAGATGATAGCTTCATGTGCGCATTGCATTAGAGATTCACTTTTACAATGGGTTCGACCTAGGTACTATATGAATGAATAAGATGGGAATATTTTTTTATTTCAACAAGAAAGAAAGATTCATGTTTAAATATCGCATGAGATAATAATATGAAAATAAGCGGATAATCAATAGGATGGGAGATCAGAAAAGCCATCGAAGATAAAAATTCAATATACGTTGTAGCGGCTGCTGCAATAATATGTGTAGTATGGAAACTGCAATGGAAAAAATATTATGGTAAAGAAGTGAGCAAAGAGAAGACAGTACATTCATGCTAGCGCTAGCAATATTGGCATTTCGAGTTAGGGAAAATGAAGAATTGAGACAGGTGAATGGAAACAGCTTATGCTTTCGCTAACTTCTATATATAATTTTCTGGGTTTTTGATCTTTTTCGAATTCTTGGTTTTTTTGGCTCCGTTTGGCTCCGTTCTTGATTCAACGTTTTTTTTTTGTTCAAAATAATAACTCGTAAAATGAAGTATAAAAAACTTTGTTTCATTGGGGTAGAAAAAGGATGGCTTTCTTATGCGAAACGATCCACAAGGTTACCTTACCTAAATGCCTTTATATGCTGATTTCATCGATTATAAGTACCCTTTTACTTGCATCCAAGCGTGTAGACATAGTAGGTTCTCTCAAGCATGGCGACTTTGCTCATACTGTCAAATTTTATTTGCTTCGTTTCAATCGATCAAGCACATTTTCTTATTATTGGATATATGATGATGATTCATCATACAGTGGTGATGATTCATCATAGTACCACTTTGTGTTTATTCTTTGGCAGTCGATCGTCGTTAGCATATAGTTGGTAATTAAATTAGTTTCTGTTTTTCACGAATGTACTATGAAGAACCAACACTCATCTATTCTGCATAATTTTGCTCATCTATTTTGCATAATTCTGCACTTATTTGCATATTCGATGAGAATTTGTTACTGTTCTTTGGTGCAACCGTTCGACGATCATTGTATAGTTCAAAGTGTTTAGCGGTGGGCTGTATCAATGCGATGGAGACGCTTGTGCATTTCTTTCTGCGATGTACGCTTGCTTTGGTTACATTCATTCTTTTCGGTGTCACAACTGCTGTGGTCGAGAAATCCATTCTTTCAATCTTCTACTTCATCTTCTTAGCGGCGTTCGTACATGCTGCACAGGTGAGTAAGTTGAAGCCATACTAATTATGCTCAGAATTGATGCATTTATTTGTGATGCGATTTTCATCGAGTCAGCTAACGGCTACTCTTCATAGCAAGTTGAGAGGATATTAAGATATTATGTGCAGTCTTTTTTGAAGCTTCCAATTATTTCCATAGTTTTCGATACACAGATTGCAATCTTTTTGCTAAGCAAGATCAACTTATAAATAGCTGAAGTTGGCACTGGTGATATGGCTCACAAAGGAAACAGCGAACGTTTATGGGAAAAGGAATTATGGATGATATACGAAAATCTCTTAAAGTTTACCGATTAAATATTGCTTACATCATATCAACCCGATTTTCTCTTCGCATAATTGCCGCTTTTTCAAAAGATTTAACCTTGAAAAATGAAAGCCTTATTAACAGGGAATTAAATGTTAATGTAAATTGATGAAAGGTCTTGTCTTCAATTGTAAACGGAATAGCTGACTAAGATTTTTAGGATAATTGTGGCCTGGGCGATAGTTTGCATATTCAGAGATCTGTCGAGAATAGAACCGCCTATGTTTGCATATGATGTATCATTTTTTGCATCACAACCAAAATTATTTTTGCATTAGAAACACTTATAAAAACTAGTGCATTTTCGGGTGTGCCGCTCACCAGCTGCATTTTATTACTTCTGCCAATTGCTGAGTACTTTTTCACTCTTTTGCTGTACATGCTTTTTTGCCCTCCTTTGCCTTTATCTATTGTCTGTCCGATTTTATCGCTGCTAGGGGAAGTGAAGCAAGATAGATGGAGGAATGAAAGGGATAAGTAAACAGATTGATGTTTCTGTTTTCAGGTGTCATATTCTTTTATGTGGGAACACAGTCGCAAAGCCTACACGGGACTGATTGTTTTTAATATATTCTCTATGCTGATATATGTGATTGATTGCATTTACGAAAACAATGCCACTCGAATATTATTGCATTCGAAACTAGTCAATCGATTTAATTTCAACCACTCTGAAAGCATGTTTCTTATTCATTATCACTAGAATATTTTGGAGGTTTTGTGGAAAAAAAGAAAATGAATAGTATGAGGGAAGAGTTATGTAGTGTATCCGACCGAAATTGAAGTTCTTGCTTAACGAATAAGACCTAGGGACTGGTCAGTAAGTCTGGCACTGGTCAGTGGAGGCAGAGATGATTGCTTGCTTAGTGGGATTTGGATGTGGGGCGGTGTCCACTTTCTTTGAATGCCCACCAACCGGTTGAGGATGCTTATATATGGCTCTTCTAGAAGGTTGCTTGAGACGGCAATAGCAGCCAATCCCAAAACATCGAGGCTCAACAAGGAAATTGGATTTCTTGAAGGAGATAAAGATTCCCAAGTTGGGAGCATAGCCGCAGAGAGATATCCAGAGACGGGCTATCCGAAAAGCTTGTCAGAAGCATTCGTTTCTGGAAAGCAAGTTGCGATCGACTGTAAATAAATTGTGTACATTGTTATAATACAATGTAAATACTTTTCGAAACTCATTATATGTTTCTTTCGCTCCCCTTTCCATTTACATTTAACTCCTCTCTTCTTCCTTCCTTTTTGTTCTCTTCCACTATTTATTTATGTTTAACATCAAAATACACTTGCTATGTGATATGACTGCTTAAATCCATTGAACTCCAATTACTTTTAGATGAACGAATGGGTCAAAAAGTATTTCAAACGTCTGTCATAGCGGCTTTCTCGGTATCAATTTTCGCATATATTTTTATACATTATTATCCAATAACAATCAGAGGTTCTTTTCCAATTTTTCAAACATGCGTTTATGATTTTAATCGATCTTAGATCATTGGTGGATAAATACTTGATCATAGATAATTTCCAGATTAACATTAAATCTCTTTCCGATACTTTGTAACATATGTATTTATTTTATTGATCCTACTTTTTGCTTTGATTAAAACAGATTGCCATGCCATAGAATCAATAAACCCAAAACGTGTAAATGCAAAAATAACATAGAATATATAAGAAGAGTTGATAAGTTGTTTTCTTTCTATCTCTTCAAGCTTTGTTGTGACGTGATTGCCCGATTAGACAATCTGATGTTATCACCACTTTATCACCACTTATAGACATCAGCTGTGTGCAAACAGCATAGGACAATTTCGCAGAGAGATGAGTATATAATAAGGTTTTGGGATATATAGCGGAAAATAGTAGGAAAGAAGCCTAATTGAGCCTATCGGCTATGCGATGAGAACAATGTTCATAGTATTTCTATCAACTCGTCTCTTAAAATAGTTATAGTCATTACTTATTGCTTTATTAATTGCTTATTAGCAAGGATTCTTTTTAGCATTCACTTTATATGAATGTTTATATCGGTGTTTACTAATTTTCAGACATATCTACCTAGATGAAATGTGCTGAACGATTTAGAAATAAGCCAATTTTAGCGAAAATTTTGAATTAGATTATTAGATTGTTAGTTTCTCAAAAATATAAGAATAGAATTTTATTTGTCGAAGTTAAGCAATCGAATACATATTCTCAATTAAACAATTTTATATTTTCCATGGTGTATTTTATTTGCGATAAATGGCGTTCGATTTCAGTTGTGTTACCTTTCATAATCAGACGACAAAAACAACAATGGGGACGATTCATTCTTATAAGTTCACATCGAATGATAGACGTAGTTTGCTCATTGCTTTTCGCATCATCCGCCGTTCAACACGTAACAATTACATCTCGTTTTCTTCTCAATGTACAATTATTTAGGCGCATTCGCTTTAGTAAATTCGGCATTGGAGTGATATGTGATTAACATATCACTATGTCGTATCTGATGTGCTAATCACATCACCACGAGTATCATCTGCTTAATCATTGAGTAATCGTAAATCAAAATTTGTTAGATTACCGAATTTACTAAGCACTCAAGGCTCAAAGATTTTAGAGCAATTTTTTTTTAATAAGTTAATTTAATGAACACATTAAAGTTTTATTAAACGTTAGCAAGAAATTGTCGGGGATGTAAAGTACCACATGTCGATAATCAGGCAATATCATTGATAGCATATTTAGCATAGTTCTGATAGCATAATTAATATTTAACATGAATGGAGGTAAGTCTTGACGTAGGTTGAAGTTGGAAACTAGGGTGGCACTGTAAGCAATATGATCAATATTGCGATTAGATTTCTGGAAATCAAACTGCATAGCGTATCCGATTTTAATGAAGTGTACATTACACGATAAGCAAAATTTCCAGATGATCTCAGCTTTTATTTTTTAAACCTTCGATTATTTAAGTGTTCTCATTCAAATAGCATCCGACTATATATTTAGTTTTTTTTTTTTTGAATGTTCAAGTCAGAAAAACAATTTCGTTTGTTGCATCAGAGCCTATTAGTTTTTGGATGATTTTTTTTTTGCGCGATTAATAGGCATTTTAAATACGTTCATAATTGCTTTCCTTAATTTGGTTTTATTAATTTTTTTATACGATTTACGAGAAAAAGAGTTCCTTATTCAGGTATCGCTCCTAAATATCCCACAAATGATATTTGCGGTACTTCTTTGCTATACAAAAAACGCAAATGTAAAAATGATTTCCTATCTCACGATGGGATTATACATTCCGTTGACAACCGTCATCAAGCTAGCATTCTTCGTCTATCATGGGCCATTAAACGATTTGAGAATATGCGAAAATGCGAACGCAGAAAAATGGATGTATT
Source organism: Baylisascaris ailuri (assembly GCA_022845575.1). NCBI lineage: Eukaryota > Metazoa > Nematoda > Chromadorea > Rhabditida > Ascarididae > Baylisascaris > Baylisascaris ailuri. Next base: position 99,191 of record JAAVTS010000209.1, on the reverse strand, counting down.
GGACTGGGCTCGTATCGGATGAAATCTCTATTTATGTATGCTATTTACTTATTAACCAGAAGAAATTTTTTTCGAAAGTTTTTCACATCTATCTAGAATATGAATTCGATCGTATCGCCATATAATTTTGAGTTATATAGAAGACCGTAAAGTTGAAGGGATTAAGTTCTTATCATTTTGTTTACGGTATTCAAAGTACGATATAAGTTTTAAGCTTTAGAAGTTTAGCCTATCAAAATTTTCAGTGTTATTTCGAAATGTTTGATTTTAAGATTTCAATTCTTTGTCTTATGGCAATTCATCTCCATTCGATTATTGAGTATTTATATGTGAAATATGTAAATCGCCATCGAGAATATGATACGAAATTACAATTTCCCGATATCGATTATAAAAATGCCAATTATGCAACACTCAATTTGATTGCATTTTACATCAATTATGGCTATTATAAATTTGGTTTTGAGGTAAGTGTTGATTTTTATGCAATAATTGAATATGAGTAGTAACACTATTGTTTCGCAGACGCATGATCGATAGATGTAACAGTTTTTTTTTTTTTCGGTTATGATTACCTAAGTTTGAGGTTTAATTACCCAAGTTTGAGCTTAGTGTGCTATGATTATGGCTCAAGGAGCCGAAACGTTAGCATAAATAAATGATTATTGCATCTATACTCGACGCATTACATGGTCATAACCGAAAAAACTGTTACAATAATTGATGTTTTTTTTTTCCATAATCTATAATATGACCCATAATTACTTCCAAAACTATCCTTCGAAACTATTGTGGATGAACGTTGAGAAATTGAAATACATACTCATTGCATTTATATGGTTATTGTCTTCTCTCTTAAGTTAGATTTCTCTTTAAAATTTCTCAAATGTTTATCCAGTAGTAAATGTTCACTAAATCCCACTGATCGATTATTCAATAGAAACGTAAAAGAAAGAAAAAATTAAAGAATATTTGCTTGAGAATAATGCTTCTATTGTCTATTAATGAAAGATCGATAAGAACTCATCTAATCGATGAAACTTTAGGAAATATAATAGATCAAAGAGTAGATATGGCTCGGCTAAGCATTTCAAGGTAGCGTTATTCGACATGATCTCGATATAGTATCAGTCGACTCGAAATATATGATCTTGAGATGACCAAAGGTTATATGAGATTAAAATGCGCCAAATTGATGTCCATTCATTTAGTAGATGCATTTAGAAGCTGAGATAAAATAAAGCAAAATACACAAGATTGATCATTTCCACCTGTTTTTTAATCATTTTCTGATGTTTAGAAAGCCCGCCGCAATCTCATTGCGATCGGTGTTGTCTAGAAAATGTTGCGTCGTTTCGTATTGCGTCGAGGCGGTGTATTGTGCTATATGCTTTCGCCATATGCGGTTGATATTGGCGTGTTTAGTGTTGAATACTTGTTGTTTCGCCTTTGATAGCCCATTGCTCAATGTCCCCAAAGTCTTGTTGCTCGACCTTCCTGAGGTCGTCTTGCTCGATTCTCCCGATATGAAACTGTGAATCTTTCTATGCGAATTTCTAAAATAATTTCTAATCTTTTCTTCTGCTGAATATTTTCTTATAGGTTTATAATATTTTTTGGTTGACATCGATTGTCACATCGGTAAATATTATCTCTTTAATATCACTTATATTATTAATGGCGACAATTGTTATGGAAAGATCAAGAGTGCGAAGAATATTTTTATTCTTCGTTATTTTTCATATCGTTGTTCTTGTCTATGAATTTCTTGCACAAATTGGCGCACCACCTAATCATTGCTTCAGTAAGTAATTGAACCACTTTTTATATCGTATAACACTGAATAAAGCCCCTTCTCACAGAAATCATCGTTGTATTTTGTTGAGCGCTACTATAAGCTTCTCATTCTTTCGAACACATTCTTCTCCTCCACTTTCTTCTCCTCCAGCTCACCTCAATTCCTACTGGCAACATTTAAATTTGTAAGCACTGATTATACAATGTTTCCTTTTTCCAATATATTGGATGTCAACAAAATTTTTTATAAGCAATGACTGCCTTTTTCTATGCCATATTCCATTCTAAACTAGGTTTGAAGTTGTGCTTTCTGGGTCTTTAAATACTGTCCAGCCATCAAGAACTGGATCATCTGGCTCCAGCTTTCTACTTCCAGATCGGTAGATGTGGTGTGTGAGGAAGACTTAGAGTATAGCTTGTGCATGCTGCAATCCTGATTGTTTTCTAAACTCATCGACGAATCTACTACCTATATAGTTAAAGCTAACTGCTAAGTTTTCACTCCGATGTTATCATTGAATGTCTTGTCTATTTGCAGAAACAATTATCACTCCAGAAAATGCACCATATCTCGCTTTATTTAACGGTGGTTATATAGCGAGAAAGAATTTCGATTTAGCACTTTTTCTATACTTTATAAACTCTATATTTTCGTTGATGCAATATGAATTGTTTAAAATTGAAGTGAGTCCTTACAATTGCATACTTTAGAAGTGCTAAATGAATGTTCTATATAATGACGTCATTTTTAGTTGACATCTTTTAAAAGAATCTTGAAACTGTTAATGTGATTATTTATTGTGTATTCAACTTTTCGAATCTGTTATTTATGAGTGTTAAAATCAAACTTAGTTGAAATTATTTTAGAGCTATGAAATTGAATAATTTTCTCGATTGAGGCGTGTTTAGAATCCGCTTATTTAATAAACGAGTAGAGATAATGATAAAACAGTTCATTATCAATGCGTATTATACCAAAAAACAAAAAAAAGAAACTCTTGCAGTCAACAAATGACAAGAGTTTTGGAGGTGGTTCGAATGACGGTGTCTTTGAGGATGTAGGCGATGATGGACAATCACCAAAAGTGAATCCCGTTCGCAATTTTTATTCGCAGGATGCAAGGCGAGTAATATATATGTTTGCTGATCAGTCGATTTCATTTATTCAATTACTATTGCAATTATTCAATTACTATTTCATTTATTTAATTATTAATTTCGTTCTTCAGATGATATAAAATTTCTTTTGGAAAATATTTTTGAATAATTGTTATATTGCTTCTTTGAAGGGGAATAGATTACATTGGCACTAATAAATTAGCTATGAAACATTGAAAGCAACACTTCTTGAAAGAATTATATCCTATGTTATTAAGCGAACATTCCGAAGTTACCTATTGCCTAAGATAATTCACTTTTCAAAAAAAACTATTCCATGCTGCTGCATTGTCCCTCTTCATGAAGAGCGATATGTCTATATCCAAGTAGATGTATAAAATTTAAAGCTTCTCCACTTTCAGAAGCCTTAAGATGCAGTTGCTTGTATTGATGCATTCTATGGCATCCGGCATTCCATTGTTTGAAGAAATCTATAAAAAAGCGCTTTTATTTAGGTTGTTTTTGGACGACGTGAAGCAGTGTGTGTTCTCCTATTACCATTGGCTGGTCCTATTGTTAGTCTTCTCGAATGGTATCCGAATGGCAGCGCCAGTATTCCTTTCAATTGGTCACATAATCTTCGCATTTCTCAATTTTTGGCGAGGCACTGATCTTTACTTATCATCTCTTAGGATATTTCGTCGTAAATGGCGTGTTATCACTCTCTATTTGCTTGGATCTCTCTTCTTGCAAATCTCGGCACTTGTAAGTTGTTCACATAAACGCTTCAACCAAGCGGAATGACGCGATATCGTTGCGTATATACAAGGACACTTGTTCTTTAGAGAAATTCACTTTAATGGAGAACTAGATATATCTCCTAATAAGAGCTTAAAGCTATAAGAACTAAGGTTAGCAATGTTGATGGCTAACGTGAGCAGAGAATGCACTAGTAGAAATAGCCTGGAAGTTAAACCATTTTCGAATCCGTAGTAGACCATGAAGCAAGTGTGGTGAAAACGAGCGAATTTGGCTTTCTCGTTGCCTCCACATAGCCGCCTACAGCAATTCTATTCTCCCATAGCTTCTTTACATTGATTACTATTTTTGTGTAAAATATCCACACTACTATTTTCGTTAATTCTCGACGATTATTATTCTTCACTTATTCTATTTATTGAATTTCGCTAAAAATTAAAAATTATTCGATTAGGGCTAGGAAATTATTTTCCATCAATCACTCAATTGGTCGAATAAAATGCATTATGCCATAATTTATTCTATAATTTCTATAAGTATATTTTATGCAGATTTCAAAAGCGATGTTAGATGAATTCGTTGCATCGAAAAGCGGTTATAGACGTATATTAGCAATATGTCGCATGCTTCATGTCTATTTTAAAAAACCTGGTGCAAATGTTATTGATACAATACGTGAGCGTAAACTTTCTCATAAACGATTTTGTAGACTTTATATACATAATAATTTTCAAGCATTTCAACCTAGTGCTTGTAAACCTCAAATACAGCCATATTTTATTAAATCTTTCGTCACATCGAATGTTAAACATCTATGTTACACGTACTTGAAAGGTTAATGAAATGTGCTAGAGAGAAGACATATTTCGGAATTCCTATAAAGTACTGGTGAGTATTCAAAAAAGCCTAAATTTCTAACAGCTAAGTTAGATTTCTTCCACATGGTGAGTCAGGTTTTTTTGCAGATTTGAGGCAACATAGTAAATAGGCTTTTTCATCTGTAGTAGTAAATATATTCTTCAGCTATAGCAGTAAATGAATCCTTTTTAATGATGATACTAATTTATTCTTTGGGCAAAAGCTGCATATGAATCGTTTTTTTACAACGAGAATGGTTTCGTTCTTAATAAAATTGTTATTTCGTTTAAGTTAATTTCTTTAAAAGAATAAATCATCGGTTAACTTTGTTTCAGAGCCGTATGCGGATGCCGATGTTCGAGCATATTCTTTCGATGTTATAGTGTTTGCTGCACTATTGCTACAATTGCGCATGATCGTATCGTGGTAAGTTATTCTTGATCACATGTTTATCGGCACTGATATAAGGGCATTTGAGGTATTTCGAGAGTTAGATGTAGTGGAATAGTTTTTTTTATGTTTTTGTGAAGAGAATTGAGATTTGAAGAAATCATCTTTATAAAAATGTCCATTGTCTCTTGCAAAGTTATTAACTAGCTTTAATAAATATTAAGATATGAAGGCGGCAGGACACTTATGCCATTTCGACTTTTTCATAAATAAGAAATGATACAATTTGGAGCGAAAACTATGGATTCAGTATTCAGTAGTCAACTGAAAACTATAAATTCAGTCGAATTTTCTACAGTAGCTTCTTCTTACTCTTTGAATCTTTCTAGATTCTTATCCTCCCTAAATTATTCGATCGTAAATTATTTCACTTCTTTTGTGAAATAGATTAGCATTTAAAGGTTTCCATCACCCATCGTAGTATTAAGCCACGCCTATAGGTCTTGTTCTCGCAGTGTGAAAACGATGCAATCAGAAGTGATCAATGAGGTGGCAGATTTTTATTGCAGGCATTTTCAACACACCGTGATCGATTTCCGAGCCGATCGGATCATCTGTTACAGGTTGGTTCAATACTTTCAGAGTTTTTATGGTAAATTGTACGAAGAGAGAGATTCACTCTTTACATTTTTCTCATATTTATTGAAATATGCAAAATTTATCTGTGCTTTTTTTTCGCTTTATAATTCGTGACTAAGTGTTGCTTCTTTTTATTGAATGATTTCCGTAAGATAGCTTCGTTGAAATGTTCTTACCTATCACAGATCTTGGAATTTTCAAGCACTTAAAGATGTCTTCGTACAGCGAAAAATTTTAGAGGTCAAATTCTCCATGATCAGCTATTATTTAAAGCGATGACATTTGCACAGCAAAAAGATCGTTTTCGAGTGGGTGAATTGAAACGACGGACAGCGATAGCGGGCAAAATGGATCTCCCCTTTGGAAAATTCCAAGTTCAATGTAAGTCAATTGAAACAATCGCTTATGGGCTTGCGAAACGCAACAAAGCATGCGCCGCGTTTTAATTAGTTATTTCGCAGATGAGGTTTATTAGGTGTTAATCAGGTAAAACGTTAGATTCTTTGCGTTCCGAGTCGCGTTGCCTCTAACCGAGTTTTTATGTTATGGCCATAACATAATTTTTCTATTTTATTAATGATTCAACTAATACTTCGTCTACTATAGCCTGCAGTGATTTTTTTTTTTTTTTGGCTTGAAAAAAGTTGATTCTTTTTTTATCTCTGAATGCAATTTTTAAGTCTCAAAAAACCCTTTTGCGATCAGTCAATTAAAAGAAACTCACTAGTACGGATTGTCGCAAGTTGTTTTTTGAGAATACCAATTGTGTTTTGATCCCTTAATGCGTGAACGTTTTGAAAAAGTTCTAAAAGTGCATACAAAAAAAAGTTCTAAAAGTGTTTTCGAAAATGCATCAGATGATCTAAAAAATACGGTGGATTATCTGATGCTTTAGTGTGAGAAATTTAAAAGAATTCCATCTCTAGTCACCACTTCAATAATTTCACTCGAAAATCGTCACTTAAGTAAAGTTTTATGTATGAAATTTGTGACTATATCTTTTCAAATAAAAACGACTGATTTAATGGGTGAAAGATCAGGTTGCACATCGTTCAACAGACTCTTTTTGTTAATGTTTGATCATACTGTGATTATCAATTTCATGGTCAAAGATGGTGATCCAATATCTTTTTGGACCAATTTTTCAAATTTTTTATGATTTTTAGCAATTCGCGGTTGGAATAAAGAAATTTTCGACGCATCTGAAGAAGCGTATATCGCTGAATGTAAAACGTGTAGAAAACGAAAACCAAAAACCGATTCGTATGTATCACTTATTTGTTAGATTATTCTCTTCAGTTTGCAGATTTTCTTTTTACTATAAATTGTGAAAGATAATCGAAAAAAATAATCGAAATTCTGATAAATTAATGTAAACTTAACTATGTGGGACATAAAAATTTTGATTGTTTTTGCATAACCAATTCCGTGCGGATTACTGTCAGGTTTAATGAAAAAATTAGGCGTGTAAAAATGTCCATAAACCTATTTCCTCTTTTTCTCAAAGAATAGACCGCGTTCTACTAGGATTTGATTGCAGTATCAGATCACTTTCCAGTTATGTGTGTAATGAGATCAATCGAAAAATTTATCGATGAAATTCATAAAGACGATAGTAAAAGTTAGAGTAGGTGAACAAAGCTTAACTTCTCCATCTAGAGTTGAAAGACTATCGCAACTGTCGTAAACAATTTTTGCACCAACCCGCTAGTTCGTATTGGAGATTTCACTCGGCTATTACAAATGATTTTCCTTACTGGTCTACGTTTTTAATGGCCATTAAAGCTTCTTGATGCGACGTTTCGAAAATGTTTTCAAGTTAGTGTTACACTAATGATTTCACATCCTGACATACGGATCGATCGTCATCTCGCCTTGCAAAAATCCAAGCCATAAAAATTTTCCCACTCTCAAATATTTGTGAACGTTTCCTAATAAAAGAGGAACATTATGATATATTGGGGATTTGTTTTAAGTTAAAGTTCATTGTAGAGAAATGGCTGAGTCGATTGCATCAGCGGTGATGACAAACGGTGATAGTGAATCGCCGTATTCCGCGGAACTCCAAGATGCTTACAGAAAGATTCCAAAGGTATGCCTCCGATGTAACCTTCTATTATCGTATCTAATTGGCAGTCAAATTTAAAATATATGCAGAAAGAGCACACCATTAATTTGCATATGAAAAGACAGGTATGTGTTTGGTAAAAATAAAAAAAAATGGAATTGAGTGTGAGTATATTGCAGCGAAGAAAGAAGCCATACGTTACGATATCGGAATTGATAGCAAAAGTGGCGTTATGGTTAGGACGTTTGTCACTTGATTATCGATATATCCGCTTCGTGGTTGACAGTGAAAAAAGACTTCTTGCCGAACGACTTCCTAAAGTATATATTTTTTCAATTTTTTGATTGAATCAATACATGGCAATTTTTTTATTGTCCCATAGAACGATGATTAAGAAAAAGTATTAGCAGAACGATGAAATCCAAAATTTATAAAAACTTGAAAATGAACTTATAACTAACCAAATACGTAGAGAAGATTCTCAACTCATTGGAGAAAATTTTCTATTCTAAAAGATTTATGGCTTCAGCTTTCTTCACAATTATGTTAACCTCGTCGAAGATTTTGATGAGTTTAAGGTGTTATCCCACTTTGTTTATATTATTCCAATTCCATTTTTCAGCTCAACGTGATTTAAAAGTTATAACGAAATGGATAAGGGATTTTCAAATAATAATGCCTTTATTTCATATGATATTAGATGAAATGTTTTGCTAAAATTGAGGTTAAGAATACGACTTGAAATAGGAGGATGTTTATGGGATTTCTTCTTTGCTTAGTTCTAAGAGTATGATGATAGGGATTTTATTCTAGGTAATTTGTTAAGATAATTTTTGCTTATTTGAAGGGTATGGGCAGTTCAATATCTGAAAATTCGATTAATTTCCGTGGTTTAAACCTTGGAAAGGATGTTTGCCTCGTGAATCATGCACATGATATTTTGAAGTGAGTCTTTCAATATTTTTAACGAATCACATCATTGCTGCATTCTTTTTTTTTGCTTAGCATTTCATTTCTGTTGAGAATCTACACTGCAAACTTTAACGATGTTTCATAAGTTTCAACGAAATAATGATGGTTGGGCTTGAACTTCTTTCTACACATTGAAAAAACACCTCATTCTTTGCAATAATTTGCTTAAAAATATTTCCCCAGGGTCAGTATAATGAAGAAAATTGCTTAGCTAGTGGTATGTTTATGCAGTGCTCATTTACAAGCTTGGATATAAAGCAGTGGTACTTATGTAGACAACGTCGGCGCCAAACACACTGGGTAAAGTTGATGAGGCAGTGACACTGGCGCTCCCAATAAAGCTAGTAAGTAGTCATTGGTTCAGCTTTCAGGCTTAGTTCTGCATCCACGCCTGGACCTTTTTAAACATATTATTTCAGCGTTTTAACATTAACTTGTATTTTAGCAGCTTTTCTTATAACACATTGTATGCCCATTTTTGTTCATTTATAAGTTTTCGAAAGTGCAATTGTTGCATGAAGTGACATATCACCTTTGACTTTTGTGTGCTAGCGATGTTAGAAGAGCACACCTCAGGGTTCCTCTATTTCTTCCAATATCTGATACTCCAATTTGTAATTCTCATAGTTGGGTGTTGAGTCGGTCTTCGACATTGCTGAACATAATATATAGGAGTTTGCTATTTTACCTCTAGTTTAAGCTTATGAATAACTACGTTCAGATATATGGATGAAGTGCATCGCCGTTGGCTTCATTTGCCAATACTATGGCGTTTAATTAGTGCATTGTCATCAGTATTTCTTTCACATACCGCATTCTTATGTTATTGTGCGATTATCGTGTTGCATGCGCAAGCAGCATGTCTATTAACATTACCCTTACCACTTATAGTATTCTTTTGGGCTGCACTTAGTCAACGTCCATCACATACTCTATGGATGATCGTTATTTTCTACGTACAGGTTAGCCGATCGAATCATAGATTTTAATAGGCAAAAAGAATTTACGATATCTTACTCTTTATTCTATGTTCTCTATCTTCTATAGTCAATTGTTTCAACTATTTTCAAAGGAAGACTGAAAAGGAATGTTCAAAATAAGCATGAAAATAATGCTCAAAGAAAGACCCAAAAAAAATTTCAAAGCATAACTGAAAATCTTATCTAGGTGACATCCTATGAAAGCTCGATGTTGATGCTTTTATTAAATTGCAATAACTTTTCATATTGAGTGACCGCTTACTTAAAAGGTTTCGTTGGGATCTGAGAGCAATTTTATAGATGCGATTAAATGGTAGAAGTGTATACATACACAATTGAACGGAAGAAATATTTACCATAGATCTATAGATTATGTGCTATCTAATGTGCCTGACATCCACAGAATCCATGTACTTCCTGTTTTGTGAATCCTTGAAAGATTATATTTTTTATTTGTTCGTAACAAGAACGTATTAAAATCTTTCATATTCCATCGAATATTTCAGTAAAATATCATATTGACGAGGGAATCGACCGTTTTGGCATTTCAGGTGGTAATAATTGTGATGATGAATTTCAAATATAGTTTCTTGCCATGGACTTGCAATCAAGGATTGCATTGTGCGGATTGGAATATGCGAAGAGTGGGTCGCTTCGTCGGTATTACTGATGAACCGATATCGGTGTTAATATTCTGTCTTCTAGTTTTTGCACTATTCACTCATAGATATTCGATGAGGGTGAGTTCGAGTATAATTGCATTTATTTTTCATTGAGTATTTCTCGAGAAAAAGTTCCAATGACTATGGTGATGTATAATAGACGATATACGAAAAATATTGGTGTTAGATACTAAAGAATTTTTCCTTAGGGTTTTTAACATAAACATAAATAATAATTGAAATTTCGAAAGCCATTTGGCAGCTACTTTACTTGATTTAAAAAAATCTATATTGTTGACAGAATTTTCAGCTTTATTGAAAAATCTTCAAAATATTTACCATTAGAGATCATACTATTGTAATTGGAATTGAAAGATAGAGGAAATCAATAGAATAATAAAAAAAAAGAACGTTAACAAAATAAAACTATATTGCAGAGGAACGGTTCATGGTGGGGTTGTTATACACGAATTTTGCGACGAGAAGATAAAGGTAGAGTACTGCTTCCAATTAAACATGTTTAAATAATCTTTTAAATTTACTTCAGGTTTGCTGAATAAAACGAATATATAGAGGTTGCGTGAGTGAAAATGAGATTCTCTTGAGCTGTTCTATAGAAATTATTAGATTTTTATTGTCTACATGATAGTTATAAAAAAATTTAATGGAATTATTTAGCAGAAATTCAACTGGCAATGAAAGAAATTTAGACATTCATAAGTGACAACTCTTTATTGTAGCAGTTTTGTAGCAGAATAAATTCTTGGGAGTGATTTTCCACGAGAAGATATTGTTCCTCATATGTCTTCTAGAGTTCATTTTGTTTCAAATTGAAAATAGAAGTTGAAGTGGTTGAAGTGTCATCATTTTTGCAGATAAGCGTTGCTGGGTGGTCTCTATAATGCAAGATATCTTCAAACCTCGTTGTCCTTTACCAAGTGATTATTATCCATGGATGGTGGTATCACATTTTATCGCAATTGCAGTTCTTATCCTTCGTTTTTCGGACTTCGATACAGCAAAGCGAAATGTTTTCTCATTCGGCGGCGATTTGAAACTGCCTGACTATTTCGTCGTCTTCTTTATGATATCAATTTGCGAGGTTTCCTTATCCGTTTTTTTCATTATTCTCACCATCATAGAAGTGTTTAAATATGCTGCTTATTAGTGGTTTATGAATATATATTGTCTGTTTCAATGGCTACCAATAACATTGAAACATATGATCTACTAACTGCCATGTTCTATGGCTGAGTCCACTAAACGAATCTACAATTCTACCAATGAACTTTGATCCCTTCCTTCTTACCTCCTTCTAGCCAGGTGTCTATTGTTGATCATTTTAGTTGATCGTCGATCGAATTCTACATTTACGAAGAGCTGCAAAGCTTAAATTCGTTTATTTAATTATCGAGACGATTTCTACGCACGCATTTGTTATTGTTGTTCTCGTTATAAGGCAAAAGTATGCAAAATTACAATTATTCTTAATTTGTAAATGTTCTATTCTACTCATAAATGAAATTTCGCCTTAAAACAACACATAAGATACTGTATTAAGTTTATTAAGTTTATTAAGTTTATTAAGTTTATTAAGTTTATTAAGTTTATTATTTTCGCTGAAAATAGGATTTTACTCATTAAGTATGCTAAACTGAGTAACTCTAGTAACAAAAGATGTATCTCGTTGCTTTTTATATGGGAAGTTTACTGATGTCAGTTGACAATTTTTGAAGCCCAATTGAGCTATAAATTCTTAACTTTGAGTTCGCTACGTTCGAGCAGAGCAAATTGTTTCTCGTGTTTTCTAGCATTTAATATAATTCGATGTGGTTGTTAGGTTTTTTATTCAAAGATTTCTGAATTTCCATCAAAGTAACCTTTAATTCTTTGCTTTCGTTCTATGGAGTGAGCAATTTTCGTGGAATTTATCTAGTTTTTCTTGAAAAATTTTTTCTCTATAAAATAGATGAGACAGCGTTCAAAAATCACATTGCTATGACTGGATACCAGTTTTGTTGCTTGAGTATCAAGTGATATTATGCAATTACTTGTTATTAATGCCGATTCGCAATCTGTCATTAAAACGTGGACACTAAACTATCGCATCAGTATATATACCATATTATAACACGTCAAGTTTTATAATACATTTATTATAACATATCCGCCAATACAGCATTCGGTAATTGCGGTAATCGTCCGTCCAGGATGCCAACCGATTTCTTTGAAAGGTTGTTACAACAACATATAATATAATAGCAAAAGAAAATTAAAAATGGTCAAAATAGTGATGCATTCCTCTCTGTAATCGAAAAATGGATCTTTCAGCGATCTGAATGATGTTCTTCAATATAGCAACATCGGTCTTTTCTTTTGGTATTTGGCTCGATGTGTTCATATGCTCGCGTCTGCGTTTCAAGTTCGAGATGGTTATCCACAATATATGTCCGGCCGTTCGATGCGAAGGAATAATCCAATCAGCTGGCTTCTTTATACGTTGTAAGTTATAATTAATGCTCATTTCATCACGCTGTATTGCTTCTAGTAATGCACCTCCTTTAATAATCCTTTCGTCATAAAATACGAAGATGATTTGTAGGGATACGGCGGTTTTGTTTCTCGCCAAAATCATTGATATCGAATCCTCACTACAAAAAAAGCTGTGAAGTTTTTTAAAGAGCTTGTGTGGTTGCCTCCATTGTCCTCGACTTTATTCATGCACAATGTGATGACAACCACCTGAAATATAGACTGTAGATGTGGGCTAGTCGTTTTCGGTAATCAGCACTCCCAACTGCATAAGATAGTTCCAGTCTTAATCGAATTCCTTTATATTTAAGTCGTTTACATTTCATGTTATTTCTCGACCGCTTTCATATATAGAACTTAAATAATATTGATTAGCTTTAGCTGAATAAAAGGTAAATTGCGAAAGGTGGGGCTGAAAGTAAGAATGAGTGTGGGAAAAGCTCATGGCGTTCTGAACTATGCGAGGAAGTGAGGTTGAAAACGGCGAACAAGGTCGCTAGCAATAGAATTTTGCTAACAATTGAGTATTGTTTTTAAGCATTTAATACATTTGGTATATGAATATACTATCGTTTAAGGAGTTTCTTTGCCGTCCCACTCTTTGAAGTTTGCGTTGTTATCGACTGGACATTTACGGACACTTCTTTGGCACTTTTCAATTTTTACACTCTCGAAACTATCGATTTTTATCTTTATTTTATAAATGGACTGCGAAAATATGAATTGGTAATAATTTTTGAGCTATCATTGATTATTGTATGAAGTTGTAGTTTCTTTTTAAATTACCACCAAATTCGATTAGTTCTATCGCCCACAGCAAGGGAAACTTGTGTCTGTGTCCGTGTCTGTATCTGTGTCTGTGCCTGCGTTTGTCCCTGTTACTGTGCGTCTGTGTGTCTCTCTGCGTGTCTTTGTGTGTCTGCGTCTGTCTCTCTGTGTCTCTGTGTCTGGTCTGGGCGTGTCTGTGTCTGTGTGTGTCTATGTGTCTGTCCGTGTGTGTCTGTGTGTGTACCTGCGCATGTCTGTGTGCGTCTGTCTGTGTCTGTGTGCGCCTGTGTGTATGCTTATCTGTGTTTCTGTGTCTGTGTTTGTCTGTGTCTATGTGTGTCTGTCTGTGCCTATATCTGTGTCTGTGTCTGTGTCTGCGTCTGTGTCTGTGTCTTGTCTGTGACTGTGTGTCTGTGTGTGCCTGTGTGCGTGGTCTATGTGTGTGTTTGTATGTTTCGGTGTGTGTCTGTGTCTGTATCTCTCTGTGTCTGTGTGTCTTCGTCTGTGTATCTGTGTGTCTGTGTATGCGTCTGGTCTCTGCGTGTGCCTGTGTGTCTTTGTCTGTGCCTGTTTCTGTCTGTGTGTGTATTGTGTGTCGTTGCCTGTGTCTGTGTGTCTATATCTGTGTGTGTCTGTTCCTGTGCGTCTGTCTGTGAGTGCCTGTGCCTGTGTCTGTGTGTGTTTGTGTCTGTGTTTCTGTGTCTGTGTATGTCTGTGTCTGTGTGTCTCTGTCTGTCTGTATCTGTGTCTGTGTCTGTCTTGCCTGTGACTGTGTGTCTGTATGTGCGTCTATGTGCGTGGTCTGTGCCTCTTACGTGTCTCGGTGTGTCTCTGTGTGTCTTCGTCTGTGTATCTGTGTGTTTGCGTGTGTGTCTGGTCTCTGTGTGCGTGTCTGNCTGTGTATCTGTGTGTTTGCGTGTGTATCTGGTCTCTGTGTGCGTGTCTGTCTGTTTCAGCTTCCGTGTCTGTCTGTTTCTCTGTGTGTCTGTGTCTGTTTGTGTCTGTATCCACGTGTTCTGTGCCTGTGCCCGTGTGTCTGTCTGTTTGTGTCTGTGCCTGTGTGTGTCTGTTCTATTTGTGTCTGTGCCTGCGTATGCCTGCGTCTGTGACTGGGTGTCTATGTGTGTGTCTGTGTGTGTCTCTATGTGTGTCTGTGTCCATGCGTGTCTGCGTTTGTGTCTGTGTGTCCGTGTGTGTCTATGTGTGTATCTCTGTCTGCATCGATGTCTGTGTCTCTCTGTGTGTGCCTCTGTCTGCGTCTGTGTGCGCCTGTGTGTCTGTGTGCGTCTTTGTATGTGCCTGTATGTGTTTGTGTGTGTCTGTGTGTGTGTCTTGTGGTGTCTATCTGTGTGTATGTGTATGTCGGTGTGTCTGCGTGTGTTTGTGTATGTCTGCGCCTGTGTGTCTGTGTCTGTGTCTGTGTCTGCTCGTGTGTGCGCGCGTGTGTGCCTGCGCTCGTGCGTGCATACGTGCGTGTGCGCTCGCATTTCTGTGTGTGCGCGCGCGTGTTTGCGGGCATGCGTGCGTGCACGTGCGTTTGTGCGTTCGCACGCGTGTGTGCACGTGTGTGTGCTGCGTGCGTCCGTGCGTCCGTGCGTGCTATCCCCCCCCCCCGTTCCCTCGTTTCCAAGCCTTTTCGTTATCGCTCCTCCCACATCATATACGCGGTTGAGCTCAGAATGTTTGTTTGCTGCGTTGAAGCAACATAAGAAGTTGCGATGCTGATTGAGGCCATCACTTCCGGTGATCTTGTCCTTCTAAAGGTAGCATTCTCATCAAGATGTTGAGTCATGACCACATGAGCTCATTAGATGCTCAGCAGCAGTTTGATACCTCCTTCTACTCGAAAACGCCTTGTAAATTTTTAAAAACAGCCATTATCATTTACTGCGATCAGAGTTTGTTCATTAGTGTCATCTTATAGGTATCATCTCAAGCCGAATAATGTTATTTCAGTTCTATACGAAAAAGAGAGGTGAGAAGACAACCGCTTTTGTTAAAGTAGTGCTTGGTGGTGGCATTATTCTTGGTTTCCTCTTTATACTCGTCTGTCTTCTGATGTTCATCTCCGAAAATGTATGTTCCATCAAATATCTTTATATTAGAACAAAACATCCGTTTTTATGGCTTTTTATGACGTAAAACTACCCGAATATTTGCTTGCTAGGAATGATTACCGAAGATAATTAATTTTTTTTTTAGCTTATTCAACTCAATACGTTTCTAAAATTTCATTAGTGAATGAAGAATCGAAAGGAATTCGAACTAATCTCTTTTTGTGAAATCACAAGATTACATTATGCATAATCAACAAAGATTTTTAATGTGTTATTAATGCCTAAAATAGATGTTGTTTTCGATATATGCCTATGCCAAAATATAACTTGTGAAACAGCACTAGAATGTTAAATTATTATTATTATTATTATTTTTTGAGTGGCAGGATTTCATTTTCTGCATTAACCACTGAAAGGAACTGCCTCTATTTATTAGGTGATTTTTTTTTGCAAACACTTTGGACTTCTTATTCATCAAATATGTAGGCGTGCGATTGTCTTCTCATGTGATTGATTGCTCTTGCTTCAAAACGGGGGAATTTAAGTATATCGCATATCAAGATATTTTTGATTTTTTTTCAGGCATTTGTTGCAATCTATTTACCACAGGAGATGGATTTCACATTGAGATTAGCCAATCATCCAGTATGTATTCTCACTTCAGATTGTTATGGAAATATAGATGAAGTGTAAAGTATCATACAATATATATGCTGACATATTATTTGCTTCTAAATCTAAATGTTTGGTTGTCATTTTCATATAAGAAATGTTTTAGATGCAGCTTGATTAGAAAAATAAAAGAAAGCAAAAATTTTACTAATTCTTTACCAGTCAGCTAGCGATAGCTGACAATGTTGTGTGGTTGCAATTCGCTGCAACTAATGACCGAAGTATACTACCACTGCAACAGTAGAGCTCGGTAAAAGGAAGGAAATGGTCGGAAAGGTCGTAGAACTATAAGGGCTTCAGAATAAGGTCGTTCCACTTCATTTCCCCTTGCTCAACTCCGACAGTATTTGAGTTTAATTTATTCTAATATCCCAGTTTGGAAGGTTGCAGAGGTATGTTATTATACGTGGATTAAAATCAATCTAGTTATTATCATTTGCAGATTATCTATCAAGCGCGTTTGCAAGAGTTGCTCACCATAAGTGCAAGTGATTTCGAAAGGTTGAAAAATTTCTTTAGTGATGATCTTCGTTCTATGGCATTGCTTGAGGGTTGCGGAGAACGTTCCATGCTCGATGTAAGTCTTCACTTTTCTGTTCTTGAATTCTTGTGCTCTTTTGTTACTCTATATCAGCTAAATAATTTTTATAGACATATTAATACTTTACATAGTGGATCAGATTAAGCTATATTGTTAGGTAATATTGTTATGAATAAACATTAAAAACTGAGGCAATTTGTCGCGAAATTTAACAGCGAATTTAAAAGAAGTATTGAATAATAATTACTATCGCAAGCTGTAACATGGGATTTTTCTTCACTTTTCTGTATTATCAATCCATATTTCCATACGGGTCAACGATAGTGCAAATATTTCATCTGTTTCGATGGCAGAGAAATTTTTTGGTGTTATTTTCGGCGCATGCGCTAACTATGGTGAGTATATAGTCCTTTAATGATGTTCTATAAAGTGTCCAACACCACTGCTTTCTAAGGAGGACGTTTATTTTTGTTTACGGTGAACGAATATCCATTCAGTAAAACATAATAGTATCACAAGATATGTGAAAAAAAACATCGTGAAGCTTTCAAATATAAATTCTGAGAAGATGATATAATAAATAATTTTTTTAAAGGTTCGATTACCCAAAGAAAGTGCATTATGGTATGTGCATCCTCATTGGGAAAGTGAATTGAAGGGACTTCTCAGAGATGAAAAGCTTGAGATAAAGCTAAAGTCACGTTTAGCGCTGAAACGAATGCATTTGCGTGAGCAACTCGGTAAGCGTTGCCAAAAAACATTATATTAATATTTTGATCTTTAAAGAAATTTTGCATCGAAGCATTCAAATTAATTAATTTTCTAAGAAGATGTTTTATAGAATCCTTTCTGCAAAAATCGGATATACAGACGATTGAGCATACCGGCGAATGGGATATGCAGATGAATTGGAATATGCGTCAAAAATTTGCTGAGGTTAGTTTTTTATTGTAAAATTACGGTCGTATCATATAGACCCATATTGAAGTTTGCTCGATGGGCATTTATACATTCAAAGTTCAGTGAGAGAAAAAAAAAATAAAATGATTGTAGCATAGTTATGATTGAAATGAAAAGAATTTTTTTCTGAAAATATCTCTCTGCAATATTTCAGTGAATCATTCATTCTCTCCTCACCTTCTTTTGCTTTCATGTGACTTATAAGTTATCGTCGAATTGATTATACGCTATGCCATCAAAAACCATTTCATATGATCTTGTGCTAGGCTATGATCGTTCATAAAATGTTATTTCGCACATTTTGATGTTTCACATTGAATTGACCTTCAAAAAATAAATAAATAAATAAGTAAATAAAATAAAATAAAATAACAAAAAAACCAGAACTATTTATTTAAGTTACAAATTTTCGAACTTGGTCATTCTGTAGTTATTTCTATAGACTCAGTCATAATGTAGGATTAATGCGTGCAGATAAGATGAAGCTATTTCTTTCAACAACACTCTGAGATGGGTGTTCTACTTAATATTAAGGTTAATTAAGGTGCTCGATTCGAAAGATTGTAACGCATCATTTACAATGAATATTACGGAAATTATGCCACCATTATTAATGGTGCCAACAGAAGGTAATATTCGTGTGCCATTTCCTCTTTTTCAACGAAGGCACAGTTACGAGCGATTGCATTTTATCTACGAAACAAGGTAACATGAATTCATATAATGTCTATGTTCGCTAATATCGTTAATGAATACTTCATTGAAACAGTCTAATTTTTGAACTGTAACGACTCCGGTAAACTTGTCAGTAGTGGGTGTGTAACAGCAA
>JAAVTS010000209.1:67855-77984 GCA_022845575.1 Baylisascaris ailuri | reverse complement strand
AAAAATTTGCTGAGGTTAGTTTTTTATTGTAAAATTACGGTCGTATCATATAGACCCATATTGAAGTTTGCTCGATGGGCATTTATACATTCAAAGTTCAGTGAGAGAAAAAAAAAATAAAATGATTGTAGCATAGTTATGATTGAAATGAAAAGAATTTTTTTCTGAAAATATCTCTCTGCAATATTTCAGTGAATCATTCATTCTCTCCTCACCTTCTTTTGCTTTCATGTGACTTATAAGTTATCGTCGAATTGATTATACGCTATGCCATCAAAAACCATTTCATATGATCTTGTGCTAGGCTATGATCGTTCATAAAATGTTATTTCGCACATTTTGATGTTTCACATTGAATTGACCTTCAAAAAATAAATAAATAAATAAGTAAATAAAATAAAATAAAATAACAAAAAAACCAGAACTATTTATTTAAGTTACAAATTTTCGAACTTGGTCATTCTGTAGTTATTTCTATAGACTCAGTCATAATGTAGGATTAATGCGTGCAGATAAGATGAAGCTATTTCTTTCAGCAACACTCTGAGATGGGTGTTCTACTTAATATTAAGGTTAATTAAGGTGCTCGATTCGAAAGATTGTAACGCATCATTTACAATGAATATTACGGAAATTATGCCACCATTATTAATGGTGCCAACAGAAGGTAATATTCGTGTGCCATTTCCTCTTTTTCAACGAAGGCACAGTTACGAGCGATTGCATTTTATCTACGAAACAAGGTAACATGAATTCATATAATGTCTATGTTCGCTAATATCGTTAATGAATACTTCATTGAAACAGTCTAATTTTTGAACTGTAACGACTCCGGTAAACTTGTCAGTAGTGGGTGTGTAACAGCAACATATATATATATAATTCAAATTCTTGGTGCTTTGCCACCTCAGGCATAAAGCCACATAATTTTGACGTGGAATCTTGAGATTTAAGTGCTGTATTTTTTTTGTGAAGTTTAAACAGTTGCGCCCACTTAATTTTTCTGAAATCATTTGAATGATAATGGAATTTAAAAACGGTGAGCTTTAATGACGTTCGTTTCGTTCGTTTGAGAATAGCTATATGGCAAGATTTCAGTTTGGTTGTGGCTAGTGATTGTACCTCATCAATACCGGGCCAATTTATTGCGCATACAATGTCGATAACTCGTACGGAATTAGAATCGTCAGGAAAACCACGTGATGTAAATTTGCAACCACGTTTTGTGTTTTTTGTTGCTAAAGTACCTAGTGCTCTGACGAAGAAAGTTCTCAAGAGTTCAGTCTCGTAAGTGTTTCAACTTTTTTATGAAATATTTTTATTGTTTTATTCACTGACAATGACGTCATATTATCAAAACACTCATTAAAACACTTTGATCGTTAGCACTGCATCAAATTTAGTACGGCAATAGTTCTAAACGTCATAAATGCAATATAAGTAAAACAAATAAATTTGAAATCATACTAATAATTAATATCATTATGTAAAGTTTGAGAGGGAAAGAGAATTTTAGAGGTTTATTTCAAACTTTCTATGAATTAGTGTGTTAAACATTAGAGAGCACCCGAAATGTACTGTGTTATGTCGGCATTTTTCGAATAGCGAATTTTTCTTTAGGAATGTTGTTTCTTTTTTTGTCTCCCTCTCTTCACATTTCTCTTTCGTCCTAGAATTCACAGGTACCAACTATAGCAAATTTAAAACGTTGATAATCGAAATTTTATTCCTCACTGAGAAAAACTTTATGGTTACTTTGTTTACATTGTGGAGAGTAGGCAAGGAAAAATATAGACTTAAAACAAAGACTACTATATTATTTTGGAAAATTTTACGTTTTCTTTTTTTTCAAACATTTTTTAGAATATTTATCGTATTTAGCGTTACCGTATTACGTTTCAGGACACTACAGAAGGCGGCAAAGACATTTAACCGACATTTTCTCATAATGTTAGGTGTTATAATGTCACAAAATTATTTTAGATCATTGGTTGTACTCATCGTTATGGTGTTCTTGTTGAGTTCAAAAATGAGGGATGTTCTTATGACAAAACCGTTTGCGCTTCCGTTCAACGAAATTGGAGATCCAAGTCGACTTATACAACTTTGCGATGATATATTCTGTGGTAT
The DNA here is from genome assembly GCA_022845575.1 of Baylisascaris ailuri. NCBI lineage: Eukaryota > Metazoa > Nematoda > Chromadorea > Rhabditida > Ascarididae > Baylisascaris > Baylisascaris ailuri. The sequence continues at coordinate 75,854 of JAAVTS010000209.1, read as the reverse complement.
GCCAACAACGATTTCCTATTTGCGTTTCAGTTCATTTCCGTTTTTTTAGGTGACATTTGTAGAGATGATGTTGACATATTCAATTGACTATGATTTCCGAGATGTTTTATGAATAGTTTGAGATGTGAAGTAATATTTCTTGGGTGGTCTAAATATGGGAATATTGCAGCCCGCGGAGCACGGCTTTACGATTTGGAACACGACTTGTTCGGAAAATTGATCTATATACTCCGCTCTTCAGAAGCGCTTATTCAATACACTGTTTACAATATGACAAATTTGCGAAGATGAACACAAAAAGTTGATCCATTGATGTTTAAAAATTTCTTGATTTGAATATTGTAATAATTAAACCGGAAGAATATTTCATAAGTAATCGCATCACGTTCAGCAATAAAATTTTTAGTAAAAATGTTTGATTTTATTAATTGGAATAGTGAGTGCAAGTAGATAGGAAAGATGAAGGGAACCAATGATTTGTAGATAGAAGGGGAAAGAGAAAGCTGGGGTAAACGCATCAAGAAGGGGTCCAATAAACAAAAGTAGCGTTGAAAGTCCTCATCAGCGCCAAAATTTCCAGGAATTTAAATTCTTTACATGCAATTTTAGTTCCTTCAATTCCTCGTGTTTCAGAGGGACTAAAAATGGCGGAATTTTTAGATCCTAATATGGAAAATTAGCGGATATTTGACTTTTGTCGCTTAAAAATCATATGGGAAGGTCCCACATTACAGCCTTAGGCATTTTGCATCATTGATGAGACAATATGTGTTATCATCCTAAGAGGAAAGAGACTGCGTAGTGACATAAATAAAGTTTCAAATCTTTACGCTGTAACTGTCAGGAAGGGCGATGATACAACATAATCACCAGCCAGACAACATAAATTGCAATTGAACTCTTGAAAGTTGAGAAATTGTGCCTTTTGGACTTACCTCGCATGTACCATAAATTGGCAAATTGCGCCTAACATATGCGGCATTTATTTTTTTTTTTTTTTTTCTGTCATAATGAATGCGTATGACGTGGAACACACGAATTATCACTGTAATTATAAACGCACATTTTGTGTAAAAATCAAACAGTAAGAAAGTGAGGATCATTTATATAACCCTACCAAAAACAAACAATTTATCTTATACAAGAAAGGCATAGACATAAGGAAAGAGCAAAAACATCGATCTAAGTGTCTATGTGTGTATGTGCGTGCATGTGCGTATGCACGTATGTGTGTATCTGTATTGATACATGTGCATGAGTGAATAAGGGTGTCTGTATGGTTTGTGAACTGATATGATGGTTGTTTGCATTTGATCAACCATCCTTGGATATGTACTTCGTTTATGGTGGATCTTATTCACAATTATATTTGGTAATGCGTTGTCATTTTTGATCTGAGATAAAAAAAAGCAATTCTAGATCGCTACTCATTACAATGATCTCACAATTAATTTTGCTCATTCTCTACCCAACCGAGAAGCATTTATGTGGGTTTTATTGTTCGAGTCCTTCATTGTTCACTGTGCGTTTTTCGTGGCTTTTGGTTGGTACTACGCGCTACTTCGATAGTCCCTTTTACTATGTTTCACTGTGCCAGCCCATTTCTTTCTTATATTTCATTGTTGAATTCAGAAGTGTATGATGGATCATCCATCTAATATGATGAAAATCAATTGCTATATTCATCTCATAGGTTGCATATACTTTCTCTCCTTCATTTTTATGTTCTGAGCAATTGCCGAAACATATTTTCATCGGCTATGAGGTTATTATTTGTGACAGCGATGAAGCAAATTCAATATGTCTTCGAAAATAATTTCCGTTCGATCTATCTAATGTGCTGCAAAGATTATTGCTCAAGTCTCAATAAACGTGATGCATCGTTATGCGCACAAATAATAGAGTGGTTGTGCAGAATGTTCACACAAATTCGGTTAGAAAATTTCAAGATTTTTTCGCTATTCACCTAACGTCATACTCAAACATTGTAATATTTTAGCAATGAAATATTAGTTTGTTTCTTCTGATATCTTCAATGCTCAACGGGGCAGATTTATGCGCTAAAACGCTTCATTTTGTATTTATGATAGGTAATCCCTTCAGACAGCTAGGCTCAAGAGTTCTGGAGGCGAATGCAACCAAGAATAAAGCTGATGTTCACGTTCAGCGTATTCGAGAATTTTACAAAATCTTGCCATGAATATATGAGAGCAGAAGTTTGGATCCTTATTTGGTAGCCGATAGCTGTAAGAGCCTTTTTTTTGCTTATTTTCGAATATAGAAACGCTGCTATTGAGTGGCTTTGTTCATAACTACCTTCATCTACTTCAGTTTTAATGAAGTATTTAATGCTTGTTATCTGAAATAAATAGTAATCGAAATAACATAACCATTATTACCATAGTGGGCAATGAGTTTTTCGGCTTTGTTAAGTATTCACTGATATATTTATTTGACCTGCAAGATGCCAGCATTGAAATAATCATAGGACAGTCTCTGATTCCGAAAAAGGTCGTATTTGTTTCTGGGTATCTAGAATAGAATCCGTGCCAAATAGGGTCGCCACCGGAACTTTGTTCAGCCGACAACCACATGGAGATGGGTTATATCCAGTCCGGGTTTTGGTTGACCGAGCGCTCTTTGCTCATCGGTTATAAGAAGAGAGTCGGATTTGACCCAGATATCTGTTCTTGCCAAAATAAATAAAAGCAGAGAAAGATCAGAGATTAATGAGTATAGTATTTGAATTTTTAAAGGGTGGTAACATGAAGTTTTTCCAACATTAGTAAAGAAGTAAGGGAAATGTTATGATCTACTGGTGTGAATTTTTGGAGTGTTTTGGAAACAGACGTCACTGAGGCTTAAGTGGACAACGAAGTTGAAAATAAGCTTAGATGCGAGAGGTCAGATTAGTTACATGCCTAATTTTCAGAGACTTTCATGAAAATGTAGTTTTAAATATCGTGATGAAGGGTCTCCTATCTCTAGGAGGTAACCGCTCGACTTTTTCTCGCTGAATTTTTCGTCGGAGTCTGAGCAGCGATAAATTGTTCATCGATGCAATCCTCTCTCCGACCATAAGTTCCTCTCTCATACCACTCTAGTTTTTAAATCGTTGAGGGATCATGAGTCAGCACGCCACGTGATCCGCTTTGCCGCAAAGACAAGTTGAGTTAGAATAGTGAATGTGGGTGAGGGTGTCGTTAGTTTGTTCACGCAAATAGCAGTTAGGATTGGTAATGATTGTCGTATACATGTTGGTTAATGTTCATCGACGCGTATCCACCTCTATGACAATATCGTCAAAGGAAAACACACAACTTAAACAACACCGAACATCAGCCTTATACAAAAAAAATATAATATTTCCTTTCTCGGTTCTTGTACTTTATTTTGCTTTACATGCAAATACAAAGAATACTTTCTTATAAAAGTGTGAAGTAGTATGATACAGTGGGAAACTTTGCATTCGTCAGGCAATACGGCTAAGAGATCTGCTCTGCACAAATGATAGATTAGTTCACACAAATTTTAGCAAAAAAAGGCAGCTTTTTCTTCACATCGTTCCTATGTTGTGAACTTTCTGCAAGCATTTGATTTTTTTTCTTACAATGCTAGTTTTCAATTCATTCATAATGCATAATGGATCACATATTATATCCTGCCATAAATAAGGGAACTGCCACAATGCCGCCATCATAGGCCCCACTTTTATAAAGTCCTTCTTATTTTTTCGCCATTAAGAGTTGCTAGCTCTATGGTATGCATCGAAAAAATTTCTATCGTATACATAAAATTATACAAGATTATAGTATATAAAATTAAACCATAGTACACATAAAATTTCTATTTAGTATTGCTTATTTCCTACAAATGCTTTCTCAAAAATATTGAAATAGATGCAGGAATGAGTTCCTCTGCCTAGATTTACAGTCCATGAACCACGAGGAAATAATACAAATAGAAGAAAATTTGTCTTCGGATGCGTGGAAATGGAAAATTAAACAAAAATTCTGTAATTGTTTCGATTCATTGTTGGCGGCTGTGTATAATTAGCAAAAAAAATTTTTTACGTTTATCAATCTTACTACCGATACAAGTAGTGCTAACAGTGTTACTACCTGAACTATTATTGTGAATATATAGACTTTTATTGGTAGCTAAGTCTTTTAATATGCCTTATGATGTGAAAGTATTTCACTCTTTGGAACCATTTCCATAATTACCATTAGTACGCCTATATTGTCCTCCTTTGCAAGTCTTTTCTTTGTCACATTTGCAAATTTTTTGGAATGGCTTTTACATCTTTTTGGAGCGAGAGAACTGTTCTTATCTTTTTTTGTTCAATTGAAATTCATAATAGTTCGGAAAAAAGAAACTGTATGAAATATTCGTAAGGAACTGTTGTAAAATATATCGCATTTCCTTAGATATAATATCTAGGTGTTCTCTTTTAAAAGGCATCGATGGAGACAATACTCTATACATAATCGAGGTTCTCCTTTGCTCACAACTCCACAAGAGGCTTCTAAGCGGAAGAAATACGGCAGCTGCTACTATCAATATTGCCTCTAGCATTAGAACATGTGCATTTAATCCAAATTTGTTTATCATAAAAGGTGTTTAGGAAGATAGTGGGCGTTGTTTTGTGATGTTATGTATGGAGCTGAGAGGGAATTCTGGGTGGAGCTGTCATGAAACGAGTTCTGCGCGGTACACCGTGCCCATTGATGATTTAACTAGGTGCAACGCTAAATAGCGGTCTCGTCCCTTCTTTGCTACTCGAATACGCTATACCTATTCTTAATTTGAATGCACCGATAAGGACCAACTAAGAATCGGAAATACTACTTAAACAATATGAAATAAATTATTGCAATTATGATAGAAGCGTATTGCTTTGCTGTTCACGAGTGTTTTACGATTTTACACAGTAAGCATGTGAAAATGTCGGTTGCTTATTTTCAGTTAGAATCTCCCATATAGAACTGGTCTGAATGAATGTTTTGTAATTGCTTAGTTGTTTGTCTTAATTTAACTCCTCAATAGTTTAGTTGTATCATTGGAATTGCAAAAATACAGAAATAACTACTAGATTTTTTATTGAAAAGAATTTATTATTTAATAATATTTAAAATATTTGTACTTTTTTCCCTAAAAAAATATTCATACTCTGCTAATTGATAGTCAATAAAATTTATAAAACTAAATAATTTGAAAAATGCTTTGCTTCCTGTGAATAGTTTAGTATTTCTACTATGAAGTATGCAACGAATGATGGAAGAAAAATTTGTCATTTTCCACAAAAAAAATTGTTCTCATCATTCATTAAATTCTAAAAGTTTCATTAATTTGATATTTTATTATAGGTTTTTTCAATAATATTTCTCATTCATTCATATTGTCGAAATATTCTCAGTGATGTTTTTTTATCGATATTTGAGGTGTATCTATTTGCATTGACAATTTCATGCTCAATGCTCCGCCATGTGTTGTTTTATTTGTTCATTGAATGCCAATCCACCTATTCAACATCGTTGACGGTCTAATTTTAAGGAATAGGCCCCTATTAGTGACAAAATGTGCAATTTTAAATTAGACCAATGTCCACTCAATGGGCACTTTCTAACGGGATGTGAATATTCATTATGTGCTTATATTTCCAATTAATGTTTTTTCCACGGTGTGGACCAATTTTATGGGTACTATAAATAGCAAATTTACATTCATCGTACTAATAGTTCTTCATCATATTCGCAACTTGCAGAAGCAACTTTTGTAGAATTCTAGAGATAGTCGCAATCTAATATTGCCTCAAAGAATGCAGCATTTTCGTAAATTCCTCCACTTTTCAACTTCCTTGTTTATCGATTAATCGACGTGATAAATATATTTCTTGCATCTAATACGACAGTCTTTGACCCATTTAGGTAATATGTAATATTTCCTGAGCAGTTGTTATTCATTTGTTTTTATTTATTAAAAATTAAAAATTACATCGCTACAATATTTAAACAACATATAATCAATAGGGTCATTTTTTATTCGAAAATTGTGTGCTGAATTATGCTTGCCTTGACACCATGCCAATAATTAGTACACGGTCGTCTATATCGAAAGTAGCCTTTCTTCTTCTAATTTTTCTTTATTCTACATTTGCTTCTCATATGTTTTTTCCAATTATTGCTTAAGTGATAAGCTTTATTGCTATCCACTGATACATGCAAATCACTACAAGTTCCATTCATTTCTCAGATGCACTCATAAAGCCATTTATAACAAATCGCTTAAATATAGTGAAAAATTATCGATATGTTTTCTATGTTTGCTTTTCTAAAAAATTTTGCATTTAATATCACTAAGTGCCTTAGATGTATACATTTTTAAGTTGCCATTGTCTTTATTTGATTTGTTTCACATTTAAAATTTCATTTGAACTGCTGGCGTTACTTCATTTCCCACATTTTTTCTACTCATTTAAAGATTGATTTCTATCTTCGATAGAAATTACCCTCTCATTTTTGCATTGTATTTAGCCTAGGACGTAGATCATTATTTGACATAACGAAGATTCGCTAAAGGAGTTCTCGATAGGTTTGCAAGTCAGAAATGCAAAAATGAAGCTCAATCATTAACGATTTCGATAGCTATCAGGTGAACTTCCGATCAAGTTGCTGATGCTATAGTCAACGATTGATGTAGTACAGCCATGCCATTTGTTATACGGCGTTTGACTTGAAGCTAGCGACCGAGGCGTTACTGAATCACACTTCTGTCCAACTTGCTCTTTCAAACCACAATCCTTTTGCTAACCACCGTAATCCTTTCCTCCTAGGAAAGATTCCACATATAGATTTATCTTTTATTTATTGTTCTCTATGTCTTAAGTTGTTGAACGTTGATAATAACTAGCTAGTTGGCAGTTTTTATTAGCACTTTAGCTATCTCTTATCCCTATTTATGCTATAAAAGCTACTTAAGTGATAGTGGAATTAAGTTGGTGCATTAATATGTGATAATCAAATATTTTTGCATCACAATAAAACGTTTTATTCGAGTACAGCAATTCGAATAGAAAAGAGAAATATTTATTCTTTCTAAAATGCATCTTAAAAAAATTATTGACTGAATTCTTCAATAAAGTTGAAAAATAGTCTGTAAATATTGTTGCAAACAGTTTAAAAAACTTTAATAAATCTTCCTCAGAAAATGCATTTCCTCACTCAAAAAATCTCACTCAATGGAGGGGAAAAACTTCTTGTAGTTATGATCGTCAGAGTAGATAAACTATGTAAATAAACTATATACTTCGCAACATAGAAATACCAAAAATTGTCGGTAAATAAAAGAGAAAGGGAGGATTAAATATGAAATATTTCATCAATGCACAGTATATCTCATCTATAAGCCAAATGAGAAAATCGAATTGTCATTCTACCTACCGTAGACGGATTATCTCATGGCAATGTGTCACTCAAGACAAGATTTTATTAACGTTCATAAGCTAGCAGGTGATCTTGCCTTCACTAAGCTTTGCTCAAATACTTCGATTTTAAAAGTTCTCATCTCTGACGTTTCTACTTTTCATTTGCTATTTTAGTAAATGCACCATTTACTAGCGAAACCGATAATACGATAAACCCCAAAGCGAATCGTATCAATGGTTGAGATCTAACACGTAAAAAGTTTTCATTCAAAAAGTTGTGAAACTATCCAAAATTCATCTTTCCATTGCCATTTTCAAAATTTATTTAAACGTTTTGAAAAGCACACATGCAGTTTCTCTATAAGTACTTTTCCATTGTCATTTTTTCCGATAGTTTTTCAACCGGACTTTGCATGAAAATCCATTAAGTTTTGCGATTTTGTCATGAATTAATCTGAATGCGATAATAAGAATCAATGTTTCCACTCTCAATCATATTGTTCTCAATTTGCGCCATACGAATCGAAGTCACTGCTTCTTTTAGCAGCATCCTTCCTTTTTTAAACAGCCGTG